>JAJMGC010000052.1:0-74806 GCA_030574995.1 Suhomyces maxii
GGTGTAATGGAGTTTCCCACTGAAAGTCAAATCCGGGACAACGAAGGATCTAATCACGAGGAGGTTTTGGCTCGATATGTCATAAACAACAATTTTTCAGACATAATGAGAAAAGCTATTGCTTACCTGATATGTGCGAAGACAAGCTACTTTATTGTTTCTGACTTCATCCATACAGTAGTATGTGAGATAGATTATGAGAGGTTTGATTCTTGGTGTGAAGAAAACGAAACTATGCCAAGCACGTCAACAATTCCCGTCCCCATTAATTATAGGGTATGCACATACAAGTCCACGAGACCTACTGCTAGGGAATTAGCCCTTTTTGCAACCTATAGAAGTGCAGAGCCGGCCTATAGCTCTGGGTTGGGCACATATTTGGAAAAACAAGAGGTTACAAGTTCCGGAGATAGGGATATGACTAGCAGTGTTAAATACTGGAACAAAATTGCTGACGACTCTTATACTGTAGAAGAAGGGCAATCAGCCATGCGTTTGGTATGTTCCAATTTTGGCGAGCGTGTGCTCCAATATGGGGTGGGCTACAATTCTCAAGTCATCAAATGGCCAACAAATGAAGCAAGTAGATTACTTAAAAAGCCGCCACTTTGTGAGAATGTTGTATTCAAAGTTTATGATTCTAGGTTGAAACACGATGTAAATTATAAATTATAAATGGAAATGGGCAATTGCATCCACTACGAAATCATATTATCGTGAAACCCAGTGTTATGATGCAACTGGACACAGAGTTCAACAGTTGCTTTATCTCTAGTGAGTTTAATGAAAGATTGGCTATCAATAATGGAAAAAAAGATATGACATCTGGGGTATACAATGTATAGTCTTTTGAATGATAGAAGTCGTATTATGAAAATATTCGGTCACTGGTATGAATCATTTATTTCCGAGGGTATGAATATATCCGACTCGAGGTATGAAGTATAATAAAAAAGACTGTAAACCCACCTTTGAAATCAATTAAGTGTTTTGGATAGATTTTGAAAATTTATGTTGAATGAAAGATTAGTGTGCTGAAAGTAGTGTATTTTTTTGGTAGAGTTATCCTTGAAACCCCACATTACTGATCCTCTTAGTTCCATACCAACACATTATTTAAATGGCAAAATATTTCAATAATAGTATGGTAAGTAATTGTCTTCTGATCATCCAATTCTTATTGGTACACTCGATAATTCTACACATTTAGCCTACTAAGAATGAGGAAATGACATGGCTTATTTATGGGGAAGACGTCAAACTAGTTCAGATTGAAGCTACAGAACCAATTGAATCAACACGTTACTAATCACTCTCAGAGTCAAGGTTGCTTTATTTACCTTTTCGCCAAACCTCCTATATCTCTATTTTTGGCTCCTGTGAAAAATCGTAGTGACTTGAATCGACTTTTACCAATTGGGCTATTTTTTGCACTCTTCAATGTCTGAGTTCCTACTACTACAGCCGATACCGGAATAAAGGCTTACACCTAATTATCCCTTTATTAATATCTCGCCTTCTGAAAACTGTACCACTATTGACCCTAATGCCCATTATTTCACCATACTCTCATTTTACTCTGTGTATAAACCTTGTTTCTTCTTGTGGTCTCGGTATTGTCGCAACACACAGTTTCCCATTTTGATCTGTCGCGAGATCTGAACTTATCACAACTAAATAAACTGGGGTAATCCTTACACAAGTCTACTGATCATGGTACGAAATAACCCCAACTACATCGAGCTTTCGGATCTCGGCGACAGACCTCCATCCTCATCGCATGGCTCGGGGTTCGAAGGAACCCAGTTGACCGAGGCCCAGGTTCGTCTTATTCTTCTTAGAATTGGTCTTATCAGTGAAGACGAATATCAACATCAAATATCGCTAGATGAAGTGTTTATCACCAGACAAGCAGAATATATGATCGAGAAAATCGACCAATTGGGTATTGCCGAAGCTACCACTATTTTAAGAAATACTTTGGTCGAACACAAGGGAGATGTCAATTTTCTTCTGGAAGATTATCGACTTATTGAGCATTTGATCATGATGAATCCAGAAGGAGGCGAGAAAGCAAAGACAGTCCAAGACGATCATATGAAGAACAGAACATACCTCATTATTCTGGACTGGGACTTGCAAGTCCGTTTGGAGGCAGCATTGATCCATTATCATTCACCATATCCTGAAGTAAGGGCTATCACTGATCCATACGATGATCCTTCCACTTCAGTGGATACTTTCAGAGCATACACCATCGGATACATGTGGACAGTCATCGGATCTATTGTCAATAACTTCTTCGTCCACAGAATGCCTAGTATCTTCTTAGGTTCCCATACCATTCAAATATTACTTTTGCCTAGTGGAAAACTCTGGGAGAAATACGTACCTGAAAAAACAATACAATTATTAGGCTACAGAATAGACCTTAATCCTGGTCCTTGGACCTATAAAGAGATGATGTTAAGTACTGTTATATACCTGTGTTCCGCTGGAACACCGTACCTGGTGTACAATATATTTGTCATGAAGTTAGACCGCTTTTACGGGTTAAAATGGGTCACCTTAACTTATCAGATTCTTTTAATGGTTTCCACTCAATTTTTGGGTTTTGGATTTGCTTTATTGATGAAGAAAGTATGCGTTTATCCTAGCAAGGCTTTATGGCCAACTGTTTTACCATCGATTGCCTTGAACAGAGCATTAATGAAAGAAAATTCTTCCAATAACCCTATTCATGGCTGGAAAATATCAACATATTCATTCTTCTATTTGGTCTTCACTGGTAGTTTCATATATAATTGGATTCCTTCTTACTTTTTTAAAGCATTGTCTACGTTTAACTGGCCTACTTGGTTCAATCCTGATCTGATCCACTTGGTGAATGTTACTGGGTCAAACAGCGGTTTGGGATTTAACCCGTTACCATCTTTTGATTGGAATGTCATGGACTCATTTGGTTGTCTTACCATTCCATTTTACACCTATTCCAATCAATACCTTGGCTCTATATTTGGGTTCTTTATTATATTGATAATATACTACACAAATAACAAGTGGACAGGTTATTTTCCTATCAACTCCAATAGACTATTCAACAATAAAGGTGAGGTTTATAAGGTCCATGATATATTGGATAACAAAAATTCCTTTGATCATAAAAAGTACTTGGAAGTGGGTCCTCCATATTTTTCAGCTGCTAATTTGGTTCTTTATGGAGCCTATTTTGCATTATATCCATTTGCTATTTTATATAACTTCACCACTGAATGGTACTCGATGAAAACCAGTTTCGTGAACATTTGGACTACTATTGTTGATTCCTTCAAACCATCTCTGGAAAAGCACAATGCCTATGGAAGGTATGCCGATGATCCTCATTGTAAAATGATGTCTAAATATGAAGATGTTCCAGATTGGTGGTTTCTTCTGATCCTTACAGTTAGTACTTTATTTGCAATCATGTGTGTGTCATTTTATCCTACAGAAACTCCAGTTTGGGGAGTATTTTTCACTATCTTCATTAATTTTATCTTTTTAATTCCAATTACTTCCATCGCATCGGTTACTGGGTTTTCTTTTGGATTAAATGTGTTGGTAGAATTAATTGTTGGGTATGCTATTCCAAATTCAGGTATTGCTTTAATCACATTAAAAGGGTACGGTTATAATATAGACAGTCAAGCTAGTAATTATATTACTGATCAAAAGCTTGCACATTATTCGAAAATCCCTCCTAAAGCTATTTTTAAAGGTCAATTAACTTCTACACTTATAAGTGTAACTGTTGCATTAATTATTGCTAATTGGCAATTGGAGAATGTACCTAATATTTGTGATCCTCATCAAAAGGATAAACTTAGATGTCCTGGTGCAAATACCTTTTTCTACTCAAGTATTCAATATGGAGAAATTGGACCGGCTAAAGTCTTCAGTGGTTTATACCCCGTTTTGAAATGGTGCTTCTTACTTGGAGCTCTTTTGGTAATTCCATGTGCATGGTTCAAGAAAAATGGTCCATCAAAATTGACAAGATATTTCCAACCTACAATCATTTTAGGTGGGTTTTTGAATTATGCTCCTTATAATCTCCTGTACTCTACTATGGGATTATATTTATCCTATTTATTCATGTACTATATTAAGAAAAATTATCTTTTATGGTGGGAAAAGTACAATTATATTTTGACTAGTGGTCTTTCAGCTGGTGTTGCATTTAGTGCTCTTGCAATATTTTTCACATTACAATACGATACCCATGATTTGAATTGGTGGGGAAATACAATTATTGATCAAGGTTTTGAAGGTGTTACAACTGGAACCTGGTTGAAAGCAGAAAATGCTCCTGATGGATATATAGGATTGAGAAAAGGAAATTTCCCATAGAAACTTCAACCTACAACTGAATCAGTAAAACAGGCGTCTTAGATGTTTGAACTATTGGTATCCTTTTTAACAAACTATCATTATCATTTTGCATCAATTATGTTAACCTAATTTCGCATAGTTTTCTTTATTTTTAAATCTTTTTATTATATAGACTATTTAGACTTAGCATATCTGGAAAAGAAATAAAAAAAAAGAAGAATATAAATTAAATTAATAATTAATAATGCAATGCAATATTTTCGTTGTATTCACTCTTTTAATCAAAAATATGATTCCAAAAAAATGACGACAACTGCAGGATTCGAACCTGCGCGGGCAAAGCCCAAAAGATTTCTAATCTTTCTCCTTAACCACTCGGACAAGTTGCCTTTTTTTAAGAATTTTTTTTGGTGCGGTTTTTACCCACTGTCAGTAACTTCAAAGAATTACCTTATTCCTATTCATATTGGGCAATTGATTGAACAGTTTAATAATATGAATTTATCCAGCTTCAATAATAATCTTCTTTTTTGGTGATGCAATTTTTAACTTTTCTCATAAATTTTATGGAAATGTATAATATTTTAATAAATGACAACAAAAAAAAAATTCCCAAGTTATTCAACACTTCTTTAAATCTTTCCAGTTGATTTTATTGGTTCTATTATCGTAGAATATACCCCATTCTGTTTCCCATTTATTATTTTTTTCATAGAAAGTCTTCTTCCAAGGCTCGTCAAAAGCTTCAAAGAAATACCATGGGTTTTTTATAGTCTTACTTTTACATATAAAGTCTTCAGTAAAGACCTTAAAATTTTTCTTACTTGCAACTGAAGCCTTGTAGTGTCCACCACCACTAGGCCAACCCACTTCTGTAATAACAATTTTTGCTTTTCCGGAATTAAGAGTTTCTACTTGATAATTTAAGAAGTTCAATGTCCAATCAGCAGCATTTTCAACACTATCACCTCCAAAAAATGGATGAATATTTGCTCCAATGATATCACAAGCATTGCTTAGTTCTGGATTTATCAATGAACCTAACTCTGATGTTCCAACTGGAATGTTATTATAGCCAATTGATTTTAAAAATTCTTTCGTTTCTAAAATTAGTTCCACCAATTCTTTTGTCGATTTTTCTTCTCTAAATAAAACCTCGTTACCAATAAATATACTTTCAAATAAATTTTCAGGATATTGTAAAAGAATATGTTTCATGTTTGATATTTGAGCATTATTGATTTCATCATTTTCTCCAATCCACACTCCCATTGCCAAAGTCATATTCAAACCTAATGATTGGATAGCATCAAGAATATATTCAGATTGGTTGCACTGCATTCCATAATTACGTACCCTGTTAGTAACTGTTGATAATTTTGCAAGATCAAGATACGCTTCTTGTTTAGTGAATCCACACTTTGGTTCCATAGCTTTTCTTGGGGAATATGCAACTCCATAGAACAAGTTATAGGGCTTTTCTTCAAGTATTTTTGATAATTCATTTGGAGGAGGAGGAGTTGCAATCATCAGAACATTAGTTGAATTTTTGAAAGCAGCATCAGGACCTTTATATTCACTCAACAACTCTTGCAAAAGACCATTTCTATGATTCTCATTATTAAAGTAATTTAATACAGTTCTTCTGGTTCCTTTAGAAAGAATAATAACTACTGGTATAAATGCACCTAAGATAATTATTAACAAAATTGCAAACATGATGGTAAGTAATTTGTACCAAGATTTATTTTCGGACTCGGATTCTGGAGTTGTTTCTTGTTCTCGTGCAAGATCTTTGCTTTTCTTAAGAGCATAATGACTACTTGTTTCAACTGTATGGTCGAATGAGTTTATGCTTTCATCACTTTTGCCGATTTTATGCGTCCGAAGAATATGGTTTTCGATATCTGCAGTTGATTCTTTGAAAACAGGGATAGAAACTCCTTGATTGTATTTTAAGGGATCCAAAATTGCTGAGCCGAAAGCATCAATTTCAGAACTAGAGTCTCGGAGACGTTTAGGAGCTGATATATGTGGTGTACCGGGGCGTATTCCATTAAAAGGCTTTTTTGGTGCATTTGGTACTAAAGATACCGAAGATTTAGTCCTGTTAGGTCTACTTTTATCACTAGACTTCCTGGGTGTATGTAGAGTTTCATCACTCAAGGGAGAAATAGCATCGATATAAGCAACTTCAGCAAGTGGGTCTTGTTTCTTGACATTTCCGATCTTACCTCCAATGGATTTTACAGGAGAAGTAATATTTGACGCAAATGGCCCATTGGATGACAGTGAATGTGCTCTTGGCTCCGTGGCAGGCGCAAAATCATCAGAATCTTGAGATCTCTTCACCTCTTCAGTTGAAAAACAGTTAATAGACTTTGATCTCGTCAACTTCTCCCTAGTCAAAGGAGTGTATCTCACAGTACTCATGGAATCCAACACTGGAAGGCTTTTGGAAGTGGTTCCTCTGAATAATACGTCGTTGTAGTTCAGGCCACTGTCGCTTGAATAATTGGATTCGTTAGACATTGCAAAGTTGCAAAAATTGCAAAAAAAAAAATAACCGAGATATCAGGTCAATCCATAAAACGAAACCCAACAGTGAGCGGAAGCGGAGGTTATCGGCTATCAAGGATAAATTACTACCAATAACAATCGTTATAATCGACGGTCCTTATATCAGCTTATGATATACCAGTAATAAGATCGTATTCAGCAGTTAGCTGTTAGTGTGAGCGGTAATATACAAAAGATAGTCGCAAAATTGCAAACGCAAAATGTAACAGGTGGGAATTTGGGAAGAAAACGCCATACAAAAACGAAAAATAAGAACATTCAGAGAGCAGCGTAACGTAACATTTGGTGACTAGAACAAAAAAAAAAGATTACCAAAACAACACGTCCTTGAGCCAAGTAGACCTTAAATAGACGAAAGATGGGATTCTTGACAGCGAAGGGTCAGTGACTCTGGTAACCCATGCAAGGAAGATATATAATAGAGGAGGGATTGGTATTAACCGAGCCGAAGTAAAAGATTACGAACAGGGGGATACGTCTCACCTTAGATCAACAATTAAAAATGTCATGGACGACAAATCGACTAGTTGAAGGTAAATCACGTATCTAGTAGTTAGAAAAAAATAACAATTAATGTTGGGGCAAGAATGGATAGTTTTCTATTTTTTTAATCCAGTGTATTTGGTCAAAATCTACATGTCATCTTGGAAGAAATAATCCATGGGGTAAAAACTTTTATATTGTCGTATTATCATAATATTGTAGTTTCTTGTAGTTTCTTGTAGTTTCGCGTAGTTTCTAGTAATTCTTTGTAATTCTTTGTATTTTTAGTAATTGTAAAGGGTGTTGTCAATGATGATATACTGGAGGTTTCCGGAACACCACCGAGTAAAAATATGAGTTATTAGATACAATTTTCTTGATTTTTGTTGGTATTAGTAGAATTAAGCACACCTGCTACAACAACCCACTGCGATATTACCACAAAAGACAGCAACGGTGGTAAAGAAACCTTCTCCACTGGAAGGACAACAGGTTTCCAATAGCCCGAAACAAGTGGAAAATTCAATACAGAACTCAGTACATTCACCATTATCATTTTTATAACCTGAACCCACATCGGTATAAGTAGATTCATCATCTGTAGTAGTATTGTCATCATCATCATCAGCTCCTTGGCCTGGAACTTGAAGACTCATATTGGTAGGCTTTGGTTCAGTAGTGATGGTTTCTCTAGCAGTACGAGCTGAACTGGTAGAGCCTGACTTTCTTGAACTTTGAAGAGAACCCAGGGTTGGTGTTCTTTGGGCACCCTTTACCTTCTCTGTGAAGATGGGGAGAGCCACAGGCTCGGCCGCCTGCATCATCTGAGACATGTTGAGTTGGTGTCTATTCTATGATCTATGATTATTATGGTAGTAGTGAAAGCCCTTTTTTGACGTTAGAACCTCTCTGAAACTCAAGAGAAGTCCTTAAAAGCGATGGGGTTCAAAGTCTAGTGCGGAGCCAACAGTTTTATCAAGTGCGTAACAGAGATCAATGCAGTACACTACTGTGAAAGCTTTCAAGGCTCTTGATGGGTCTGGACTGCACCGATAAGGTTAAAATTGAAGTTCGCAAAGCAAAGCAGGAGAATGTACCAAAAGACAAAAATAGAACCAAAAAAAAAAAAAAAAACAGAGTCCTGGGTCTTTTACTGTTCAGTAGTTGGTTCGTTGTTTGGGAAAGTTATACCAGTTTGAACGTATCTGTTTGTGTTTGCTTTATTTCTCTGGTACTTCTCCCTAGACGTGTTTTCTCACGTGAAAATTCTTTACTTAAATTGACGGTTACTTTTGACATTGTCACTGTGCGTTTTGTGACAGCCGACAATAAAAAAAAAAAATTTTTTTTACTAAAGGCTCCACCCTTATAGTTGCTGGTAGAAGGAAAATTCAACAGAAGAATGAAAAGAATAAAAAAGAAGCTGAGATTCATAACTTGCAACTAAAGGGCACTTTGTATGATTGAAAGTCCACTTCACCGGAGATTTCGGCTAATATCTTCGTCCCGGTGATTGCGGAAACATCCACCATGCCTGAGAAAATTTGCTTTGACAGTGATTCATACCCATCACAGGGGTTGGTATCATAATCAGAGTGGTGAGTAGGCTGTACGGATTTTGCAGCTATAAAAAGAAGAGCACGGAAAAACAGTGAAAGAATAGAGGACACGAGAGAGCGAGAAGACCTGCCATATTGTGCCATATGATGGGCCACAGAGCTGGGTGTGGGTGTTACTGTGTTGACCTCAAGGTCCCTTGGTGAACGGCTGTGGCTACAGGTTCTAGTGAGGCTTAAGTCACTGGTGGTGCACAGAGAACAAAGTGAACGAAGGTTGTTGGAATTTAGACTGCGACTTGTAATTTTAGAACAAACATAGTTACTACCACCGTATCACAAAGAAACAGAAAACGGTCTCTACTAGTCCGTCCGTTCGGTGGTATTGCTTACCTAATACGTGATATTTTTCCTATCGTTTCTTACTGGTGGTTTTCTTCAGAGAGATCATGTACATTATTAACGATAAATATTCTCTTTTGGTAAAGCCAGTTCCCTTCGTTCGATTCCACACAAATGAAGACTGAAAAACCTCCATTCAGCTGAATGACGTTATTATTTTTTATACCTTTTCAACCCCATTTTTTCACTCATTTTTTGACATAAATATCGGACTCTAGGCCAATGGACCGGGGTTTCATTATCCACTGACATTTCATCATAAAAAAACCAGTATTATTCTGATCATCCTACTGTCCAGGCTGTCCAGAGATATCCATTTTGGATATCAACTCTGCGATCTCCATGTCCTCTTCCAACTCTCTTTCTTCCAAATCATTCTCATACTGCCTTATGTATTCATCATAGTCCTCTTGCTCTTCTTCATACTCTGCTTCTGCTTGTCGTTCCTCCTCAATCAATTGCTCCAAATCGAGTCCCTGAACCTGTTCATCAAATTGCTTGCTTTGTGCTTGTGAAAACTCGGAGTATACCTGAGAATCATGCAATATGTGTCGCCTTCCTTCCACCATTTCTTGTCTATGTTGGTTTCTGAATTGCCGTATTTTATTGTGTTTGTTGCGCAGGTTAACTCCACTGGTATGGCCTCTATGATGCTGCTGCTGATGCTCTGGTGAAGAATGATGATAATTGCGACTTCGGGGCGATGACAATGCGGCACTTGTAAGCGTAGGCTCGCTTTGCCTTATCGGTGAAGACCACGGACGATACAATTTCATAGATCTATCGTATTGCTTATCATACATGTCTTCAAGTAGATTGGGGGCGTGTTCAGGAGGCTCGGAGACACGCAATGGCGGCGAATGCTCCACAGGTGAGCTGGGAATTGACATGATGTGAAATGTGTCTAATGGAAACTCCTGAGCCTCTACTTGGAATTCTTCTCGGTTATGGTTAGCTATCAGATACATGATAGTGATGGATAGATTATGGAAGTGAAGACGCGTAGATGGACATGTGACGCGATGGCTCTGTCAGGATGTGGTGGGCTACATGCAGGATCTTGCTATCTGATTACCCAATCCCTTAGTAATGCAAGAAAGGAACGTCATTGTGACGGTGTTGAGCCTCCCTTTGGAGATCCAAAGGGTATTCATATTGAACATGTAGCTGTATTCACAGTGGTGGATAGTTCAGACCTTCATTTTCGAACCATGTCACTTGATTAGTCTGTAGTATTGTTTGTACTTTGTGAAGCTGTCACGTGATCAGATATGATGATGGTGGTTAGGTCACCTACCCTATTGTGAATAACTGGCGTTATATTCTTGGTAGGTCAGCCTATTGTTCCGTTCCAGACAAGTTTGTTAGCTTCGATCGATATCTACATGAATTGATTGTAAATACTCTCGTAACTACCGAGAAGGCCCCATACCACCCCACAATTTCAACTTTTCACAGTCAATTCAACATGAGTATCATAGACGAAGAAGACCACGAGTTAATGACATCTTTATCGCATGCTATTTCAGCCAAAGTCCCGGAAACGTTCGAATTTAAGTCAGCAAAACTCAATTTTTCACCAGTAGACCAATTACGTTATGTTGATCTCGTACAATTCCTTGGTCTAGTCAAAGTCAATTTGAACTATTTGTATACTGCTATTCAGGGAAAGGATTGGATGATCCTGAAGCAGGAAGAAATGCAGGAACCAGGGTTGGTTTACGTGTGGTACACCAGCGAAAAGGGTCTTTTGGGATTTGTGTCGTTTAAACTATGTAATAATGATGACCTTAAGGTTCTTTACCTCTATGAAATCCATGTCAATCCCGAATTTCATGGACAGCAAATTGGATCTAAATTAATCAAGTCATTTCATGATCTTTTACCTGTTTTGGGCAAGACAGATAACCCGCTTCTTCAAAATATAGATGGTACTAGTTTGACTGTTTTTGCAACGAACACCCGTGCTTATGACTGGTATACAAAGTTGGGATACGAATTTACTCTGGATTCTCCAACAAATAGAACATTGAGATCAGGAAAGGTAGTGAAACCCGTATTCTATTTATTGAAATGGGTTCGGAAACAATAATATAAAAGGTACAAGTGGCTATTCAACATACACATATTAGGATTACAAGTACGTTTGATGTGTTGGTGAATTCATCAAAGCTCCTAGTCATTAGAATGAAGTTTTACTTCCTTCATTTCACAGTCTACAAAAGACATATTTCTAATTCTTAAAATGATATAATTGATATATTTTTATCTATAAGAACTTTTAAATTCTTTATCCTAATAAACAGTATATTTTATGCTACATATTATTTGTCCATAACGTTGACATAACCACGACGCGCATTTCTCTTACCCTTGGCTCTGGATCCTACGGAACTACCACTGAGTGATAATAGATCGTCTAATCCAGCAGTGGCAAGGTTCTTAACTGGTGCTGGTGCACTTGGTGGTGCTTCAGATGGAGGGGCACCAGCCGCTGGTGCACCTGGACCTGGTGGGCCAGAAGTACCTGGTGGACCTGGTGGTTTGGATGCGGGTGGAGCTCCTGACATTGGTGGCTTCCCTACATCTGATGCATTTGCATCAGCCTTAGGACCAGCCGCAGGAGATTTCTTTTTCATGGTTGGTGGAGGTGGAGGAGCTGCAGCCTTCAATTGTTCTTCAATAGGCTTGGTCTTATCTAACCATCTCTTATGCTTTTCATCATAATAGAAAGGATTTTCTTTTGCTCCCAATTTTGCTCTGATAGGTCTTGGTTTACCATCACCTTTACCTAACCATCCCAAAAATCTACTTGGAGCTGCATTCTTCTTAGCAGCTTCTTTGGCTCTTTCTTTATCAGCTGCAATTCTAGCTTTACGTTCTTCTTCTTCCTTCTTCTTTTTCTCTAATTTTGCCTTCTTTTCCTCTTCATCATCCTCATCTTCTTCTTCAACTACTGGAACATAATCTCTAACAGTATCATCTTGAACTTCATATTGTTGGTACAAGACTGATTGGTGAGACTGGGAAAGCCTGGAAGTAAATAATCCATGGGCTCCACCAACCACAGAATTAGCTCTAGTAGTAGAGTCTGGTGATCCTGGAATAGGGAATTCGCTGAATCCACTCATAGAAGTGTTCTTATCTTGATAAGGATTGAATAATTCTCTATTGATGGGAGAGAACAGTTGTTGCTGACCTGCAAATAATTGATTTGGTGGTCTGTTCATTTGCAAATCTGATGAGCTGGAAACATCTCCTACATCAAAGCTATCATCAAGATGTGGGACCTTGTTTGGAGACGAAGCCAAATTATGAGGTTGAATGAAGTGTGAATCTTCAATAGGTTTGGGTTCATCATTTTGTAAATCTTGACCCTTTCCAGTAGATTCTTCTTTAAGCATTTCTGGTAAGATATTTTCACTGATGAGTTCATCAACCTTCACTGGTTGTAGTTCTGATTCTGGTTCTGGTTCGGAGACCTTGGTTGCTTCTGATTGCTTATTTGCCTCTGGAACTTTATATCCGTTCACAGAAAACATATCTACACCAGCAGAGCCAATATTCTCATCAAAATTTCTGGCGTCGTGAGCTTCTTTTGGTACAGAGTACTTGTTGGCAGAGGCACCAGCTGGTGGACCATATCTGTTCTTTCTAGAAGCTCTTGTGGCTGAAGTACCGCCTGGTGCATATGGGTTAATCTTGGCAGCACTTGGCTTTTTCTTCAAGCCTTGAGGTGGTGGAGGTGGTGGAGGTGGTGTGTCATCATTATTCTCAGCTAAAGCAGGTTCAGATACTGCCTCTGGGTGTGCTGGTCCTGGCTGAGCCGGTTGACTAGACTCGGTGTGAACTGGTTCTGGGTCAGTTTCTTTGACTGGCTCTGTGGCATGTTCTGGAACTTGCTGATGAATAGGTGGGGCTATTGGCTCAGTAGTTGGAATAACTTCTGGTTCAACTGGTTCTTCTCTGAATACATCATCCTTAGCTGCCTTCGTTGCTGGAGGGGCCCTAAAGTCGGGGTTTCTAATTGGAGATTCCATTGGAATACCTGCACTAAAATCATTATTCTTCTTAGGAGTGGACTTGAATTCCAGAGGATAGTCCATGCTTATATCACTTTGAGCAGATGGAGAATGATTCTGAGCTCTTATAACATCATGGTTCACAAAGTTTTCATTAGTCATGCTTGTGGTAGATGGCCTCTTTGCATAACTCTGATTGTTGGCAGGTAATGAAATTGGAGGGGCAATTGAGTTAACAGAAGAGCTAGATACATGTGCTCCTGGGTTTGAGTAAGAGTAATTAGATGGAGCATACTTAGAAGCAGGTTTCTTAGGAGGAGCTAATAGACCCTCATCATTCACAAGATTAGTGGATGAAGCATTAGAAGGAGCGTATCTCGGGTTTGGAGGGAATTCATAAGTGTTGTCTCCGAGATGCTTTTGAACACCTGGCACAGCTTGGACAACTGGTATATTTTGAGCAATTGGAACTTGAGCAACTGGTAAACCTTGTGCTGTTGGGATTGGTTGAGCAGCTTGAACTGGTTGTACCGGAGCATACTTGTGCACGGTGTTACTGGAGTTCATAGACATCAAAGGAGGTGGTGGTGGATTACCAAAGTTCCTAGCGTCAACTCTAGCTTGGGTAGCACCACTCGAACTCAACATAGAAATATCAGCATTTGGAACATATACAGAAGAATGATCTGATCTATATTGGGGAGGTTGGTTGGGAGATTGACCTTGGTTGAGAGCAGTGAAATCCAAAGTGGAAGCATTTCTGGAAACAGATGGGCTGAACTTACTGAAGACACCATTTTCTCCTGCCGATTTTGGTTCGTCACCACCAATAAATTTATCAAGTTGACCCCAAACCTTATCAAGATTAACTTTACTAATTTTACCACTAAACCATCCCAGTTCATTAGAATTCGATTCAGTAATTCTCATGTACAAGTTTTGGAATTCTTGAAGAAGAGTTTGATTTACAAATGGTGATCTGTTACCTAAAGCCTTCATAGTTTGGTTGATAGATGTCAAGTACTTTTGAGATTCATTGAATAAACCATAATCAGCCAAAATAGATGCATGCTTGACCTTCAAAGGCAATAAATGAGCATATCCTAGTTGAGGTACATTACCAGTAGCACTCAAGGATAAGATATACTCATAGACTTCGGTATGCATTAGCGATCCAATGAATGAGAAAGTGACTCCATTATTTGGAATATGAGATAACGGAAGACCCAGCAAAGCATAGCAAATTTCTGACCCAATGACATTCGAATGGTTTCTTAAGAAGTTACCAAATTCAACAAGGAATAATTGAACATGGATCGATTCACTGATAATAATTGAAGCAATAATTTCTCTCCAGTGAATATTGACATAATCACCTTCTTGTTGAACTGCATTCAAATCACTAATAGCACTATGAACATTACCTGCAAACACCTTCAATAAGATAGGCATCACATGTTGAACCTTATTGTTAGTCTTTTGGAAGGGGAATGTGTTTCTGGCATAATCAGAAGCAATCTTTGAGAACTTTTCAGGACCTGAAAAATTAGCAATCACCAAAGAAATAGCCCAATCACCTCTTGAAAGTGCAAATTGCAAAGCTTCATCGATATGACCGGATTGTATCAAGGTAAATGCATGGGAAATACCTGCATTATCAAGCTTATAAGCATTAGCACCAACATTTAATGAGACTGGAGCTTCTGGTGCTGAGTCAGAATAGTAGTTAATGTTTGGGTTTAAAACAGAACAAACACCTTTTAAGAAGTCCTTTGATTTGACATTACCATCATTTTTCAATAATTGGTAGAATACTTGGTTCAAAATCAATTCATTGGCTTTATTGGAAACATCATTCATGTTTGAATTAATATTTTCTTCCAACCATTTTTCAACATCCTTCTTTCTAGTCTTGGTCTTGTTCAAAGGACCGGGGAAGTTTGAGTATATCTCCTTATGCTTAAGCACAGAGGAAGCTGGAGTAACTCGAATACTACCATTATCTGGATTGTAACTTGAGACTTGAAGATTTGGAATCAAATAAACCACATTGCTAGAATTACTCCAATTGAAAATTGGGAATTGTCTTTGACTCAAAGCTTGAGGATTAGCAACCTTATGAGCAGGTTGAGACTTGGCATAGATGTTTCCTCTGTTAGAAAATCCACGGGGTCTACCAACACTTGGAACGCCTGGATTAGAGGCACCAGGTGCTACGACAGTAGGTAAGGCTGGAGCATATGGGTTCAGATCCTTATTTTTGATACCAACAAGTGAACTAGCTCTGGAATGAGTACGTTGGTGGTTACTTGGGGCATAAGGACCAGCATTTGGAACATATGGACTGTTGGCAGAATTGTTTCCTTGAACCTTTGGAACATTCGTATTGATAGGTGACATGTTACGTCCATTTACTTGACCTTGCACAGAAGGAAATGGAACAGTTCCTTGGGCTGGAGCAACAATACCACCAACACCTACTTCCCCTTGAGGAAGTGCAAAACCACCAGCGCCTTGTGGAGGAACAAGGGCACCTGAAACTGGCGGAGCAATTCCTGTAGTAGCTGATGGACCTTGATGGACCTGTGGAGGAGCATATTGGTTGTGGGATGGGTTACTAACTGGAGGACCTGGACGAGTCGCACCTTGTGGAGCATATGGAGATTGTTTTGGAGCCATTGCTGATTGGTTTGGTGTGTAAGGGTTAACTGGAGGCTTGGCGGCTGGACCAGATGGTTGGGCTGGAACAATTGGGACTTGTGCTGGAGCTTGTGCTGAGTTCGGCTTAGCAAATGTAGCAGCAGCAGCTCTAGCAGGCCTTGCAGCCTTTGGTGGTAATTGAACAGGCAATTCTCCGAAGAATGAGCTTTGAGAAGAAGTGCTTGGCTTTGGTGCTGGCTTTGTTGGAATGGCAGGTGCTAATTGATGACCAGGTTGTTGATTCACATTTTCAATGGATGGTGGTTTTGGAGGAAGTGAAGGAGGGCTTGAAGAAGTGATGGTTTCAACATTAGGAGCAGAATACTTGTTATTAACAGTTCTTGCAGCTGGTCTGACTTTTTGAATCATCAAGTTTTCAGGAAAATCATAAAAGTTGCTCTTCTTCTTGTTAAGCTCTAGTTGCTGAACAGCTTGAACTGGTTCACTTTTAGCAATCGCATGATAATGGTTTTGAGAAGAATCAGCTTGAGGCAAATACAGTTTATGTGGATGTGCTACCACCGGAGCACCAGAGGTGCTTTGAACAGGTTCATCCAAGAAATCGTCATCTAAAAGTAGATCATCATCCAAATCCAATGCTGCAAGTTTTTCATTGAGATCAATTTTTTGGTGCTCACCTTCAGTTCTTTCAGCCTTTGGAAAACTGGAACCTTGGTCGATTTGTTCCAAGAAATCATCATCATCATCTCCAAAAAGATTGTCTAGAGTTTCGTTCTTTACAGGTAAACTTTCTGGTTCATTTTGATCTATATTATCAGAATCCGAATGGATATTTACTTTTTCTGATTTGTTATGATTGTTGTTAGAAACTTGCTCTGTATGTTCCGGTTCTGGTTGGCTTTCATGGTGATTTGGTTGGATTTGAGAAAAGAAATCGTCGTGTTTGTTTTCATCATCCCCAAACAAATTCTGTTGTTCAATAGACTCTTCCCAAGGCATTTTTTCATTGGTTGCACTGATATCATGTTCAGGCTTCGTAGATTCTTCCTGTGGTAATTTTTCAAATTCAATATGTTCAGACTCTTGAGATTCTGGCCATGGTAATCTATGGTTTACATCTGGAACTGCAGAAGGTTTATGGGTTTCATCTTCATCTTCCACTTGAGCATTAGAAACTTTCAAAGGTAAGGCACTCTCCTTTGGATGAACATCTACTTCCCAAGGCATTTTTTCACTAATTTCTTGAGCTTCATTCGATTCTTTCCATGGTAATCTATCACTGGTTTCAGGAGCTTGAGTAACTGGTTCTTGATGATAATCCTTATACTCAACCCCCTCTTGCTCTAAAAAATGTTGTTGGTTATCATGGATCACATCAGAGTTCGATGGTTGTTGCTCTTGAACTTCCTGTTGGTTTTGCTCTTGGTGAGTAGTGGCAAAAGATTGCTGAGGAGCATCATTAGTTTCCCATGGCAAAGGTTCACTATCATTGACGTCTCCCCATGGTAATGCAACTTCAGGTTTCTTTTCCTCTTTTTTTGAAGGTTCTTCATGATGATCATTAGACTCTTGATGAGATTGTTCTGGTTGAGACGGTTCATCTTGTTTCACATCATTGAGTTCAATTTCAGGAACATTTTCTTGGTTTGGGCTTGGATGTTGCTCACTTTGATGTTGCTCACTTTGATCAACAAAAGCGAGTGAGGTTTGATCCTTAGATTTGTTTGATTCGGCTTGTTCCTTTTGATCAGCATCAAGAGAATTTTTATCAGAATCCAAATTGAAATCTTGAATTTTCGAATCAATAGATGACAAGTGAGAACCAAGAGCTTCTCCTCCCTTTGTCGTAGCATCTTGTGATTTTGCATCAGTGGTATGAGGTGAAATAACAGGATCAACTTCACGACGAGAGTTGATAGGAGGGTTTGGATTATCCACCTTCAATTTATTTTGCATTATTGCTTGCTCAAATTGATCGTCTGTGAGTGCTTGTGCAGTTGTTTGAATGCTGTCTGGAGGGGCCAGCTCTGCCAGCCTATGACGCTTGTGATCTTTATCTTGGTCTTGGTCTTGGTCTTGGTCTTGGTCTTGAACTTGGTCTTGAATTGAATCAGTTTGCACTTCTGGTTGTTGCGTTTGTTGTTCTGGTTGTTCATAATGCGCTTGTACCATTATCTCGTTGGATTTTTGTTCATGTTCATCATTTTCAGCTTCTTTGGTAGCTTCAGTCACCGAAGACTTTTCCACTACCAGCTCTCTCCTCAATATCTTATCATCGGTATGAACCGCAGACTGGCGTGCAATTGACGAAATGGTGTCGGCAATAGATGCTCGTCTTTGTTGTTGACCATCGTTAACATCATGCGAAGCCAACAAATTATCATTATTACTATGTAACATGCTAGCACGAGTAGAGTTGGTCTTGTTGTCGTTCAATGGAAGCGGCAACACTGGATCCAGATGCTCAGTTTCATGATTAACCGATGGCTGAGGTGGCTGCGGTGGATGTGGTGGATGGCTCTCATTGTTAGTTGAGGTCGACGACTCATTGGTTTCTTGTCCACCTTGAGAATAATGAGCCGTTCTCTTTTTGTTTTGCTTCTTTTTGCCTCTGCGAGCTTGTGATTGGCCACTCATTTCTGGAGCATCAATGTGATGTTGTTGATGTGTCTTAAGCGATTCTTTGACAGGCAATAAATCGGACACTGATTTGAAACTTTTGACTTGATCTCAACCACGTAACTTAAAAGGTGTAGCTGGCGGCCGGTATGCAGGATCCGGTCACGTGCAAGTTATGGGGCAGTCAATTTGGTTGAATCCTTGCGCACGCGTGTTGCTCACCAATAGTGGGCCGCAACAGGCAAGTGTTTGACAGCCCAGCAATTTATATTCAACTTAATATAGAAGGGTATTAGCGAGTGGAGTAGAGACGTCGTTCAGCTTCAATAAAAGTGACAAATTCCACAAAGCACAAATTCACGCCATAAACAGCCCAGTCAGCTACTGGCCTATCATCAGTTTGGGTTAGGTAAGGATGATGTTTACGTAATAAAGATGGCCATTTCTTGTAGTAGTCAGCTCAGGCCAAAAAAACAAGTGATTAAATGGCCCTTGTAAGTGGTATTTGATTGAATTTTTTAGCTGGAATTTTGGATGAAATTTTGGCTGAGTTCTTGGCTACTTTTGCTGTTTTTGGCCTCATATATTCTCATATATTGATAGTGAAGACTTGATAATTTAGCTTTAAGAACCAGCCCCATCACAAAGCCTTAAAATAACATTAAAGTGGCTAAACAGGGGAAATAGAGCTTTTCCTGTTGGTCTGCAATTGGATCATATGGCTCAATATTGGTAGTTAAGGGCTGAGGAGTAGGTTTTGTATATTGTGGGGTAAAACCTCTTATGGTCACTAAGTTCTTCGCCTCAAATTTCGTAAAATAGGACAAGAATCATCGCTTCATAGCCACGAATGATACTAATAGGAATTAATAGTTTTGATGTTGAGATTTATCATTTTTTGTAATTTAATAAATTAAACACTCATTTTCAATAAACCAGCCCATGAAATACGGTACCTATAATACTACAACATTACACTCTAGGTGTTAAAAAAATATATATAGTACATTACTTGGTGGCTTGAGTATCAATCAGCTCGTATTTAGGTTATCCCTATAGATTAATAGCTGCAAATATTGATCAAAACACCTTAAGAATAAATAATTCTCTTTCTTCTTATTCCAGCTATTAACTGGATAATTTTGGACAATTGGGATGACCCGAGGGTTTTCATGCCCTAACCCACTTTCTCCTCCGGTGGAAAATTATCGTTGATACCTCCTAACACAAATACATTGTGATGATTACCTCGCCTTCTTCTTCTTGAAACTTGCATCATATTGAATTTTTTATCATAACATGCGCCAATGCTCCCGCTCATGTTTAAGGTAAACAGGCTGCAAGGCTGAGTTTGGTGGAGGTGGATGCTTATGTAACGAATCGACCAGTAAAGCTCACGGGGGGATTCCAATTACATAATTCGCCAGTTGCACAATCTTGAGGTGATTTTTCACTCCACTAAAGTGGATCGATCCACACTTGGGGTAAAAAAAAATTTGGTTCGCAGAATTTTCAAAAATACAATTGAGTTACACCATCAATTCTGGTATGATGATAACACCACAACACTAAATTGGAAGGTTATTACGATAGATACGGTTATCACGGGTATTAGGGGCCCAGACCATTGGATCCGTTCAAATGCCGTTCAAATGCCGTGGATACGAAGCCAGTTGGGTACTGCCAAGCAATTGGAACCCCGACTTGATAGTTCAATACCTGAAAAACGCACCAAGCCGTGTTGAGTCATCCTTTTACAATCACCGTGATATTATGTGGTGGCGGCCAGTGCTCCCAACCATGCCCATACACACACTCTCTCCCCTCCCCCAATATTAATTAATTAATTAAGGTTATGTCCCGTATAATTATCCAGGGATAAAACCTTTCATGTTCCATGGATTCGCATTCAACCCCCAAAAACGATCATAGACACTCAAATTTCAACTGGATTCTGGCCGTTTATTTTTTTTTTCATTTTGGTTTTCTTTTTAAAAGAATTCCTTTTTCCTTTCCCCTTTCTTTGTATCCGTTCCCCGTCTACTTGCCGTTGCATCCCCCGTTATCTTGACCTTTGTTGTATGGCTCGATAGTGGTAAGTTACACCCACATCTCTTTTTTTTTTTTTGCTCACGTGGACAATAGTAGCCCCTTGCTATTTATAAAGGTGATCTAAATTTAGGGAGAGGGAGGGAAAAAAAAGCTATTAATATCTCTTCGCAAGTCGCACATTTATATCAATACATCAACATATCAAAAGAGCCCTAAAAAAAACATCACCAACATCAACATCATCACAGTCGATCCTTTCATTAAGCTCCAGCTGGTTACCACTATATATGGGGCCATTGTAATCATTATCAATCATGGGTAGGAGAAAAATTGAAATTCAACCACTAACAGATGACCGTAATAGAACGGTTACATTTGTCAAACGGAAAGCCGGATTATTCAAAAAAGCACATGAATTAGCCGTATTATGTCAAGTTGATTTGGCAGTGGTAATTGTTGGTACCAACAACAAAGTCTATGAATTTTCGTCTGTTGATACCAATGAAATCCTTAAATTATATCAAGAAAACACCAATTCTAATATAAAACCTCAAGAATCAAAATCTCCTGAAAATTATGGGGTTTATAAGAAAAAAAAGTTTTTACATGAAAAATTGTCAAAGAAATCTTCCATTGGTGGAGATATTGAGGATGATGAACCAGAAGATGGAGATTCCGATTATGATTCAGATACTCCTGAACCAAAACGAGCCAAAAGACTGTTTTCTGATCTTAAAAAAGTCCGTAATTCTCCAAAATTAAGTGGTCCAAAAAATCATCCTCCACCTCCTCATATCTCAATGACTAATGTTCCAACATTTAATCAACCAAATTATAGAAATAAAGATGAAAATGGTCTGGTTTCAAGTTCTGGTAAACCTTCATCTCATAAACGTGATGATTCAATCAATTCAAATAGTTCTCAATCTTTACGTCCAGTATTAAGAGTACAAATTCCTTCAGATTCTAAAAAAGGTGATGCTAATGGTGCTAATGGTAATAAAAATAAAAATTCTATACCTGATAGTTCTTTAACTATTAGTGCAATTGATACTGGATTACATACTTCATCAAATGGTGGTAATTCAAGTAGAATTACTAGTAGTGTACCTCTGGAACAATCAATAAGAAATCAATCAAGAGAGAATGAAAATGATCCACCCGCTGGTAACAACAATAATAACAGCAATAATAACAACAATAATAATAATCAATCAAATCATGGTTTAGGAGTTTCTAATGTTCCTCCAATTACTGGTAGAAATAATAATTTCTCATCATTTAAATCACCCGATGGAATTCGAAAGCCAACCTTACCATTAATTATTCAATCCAAATCGCAAAGTAGTTCTCCTTCAAGCACTACTGCTCCTCCATTACCAATAAACAACAACAATAATATAAATAATATGTTTTATACATCAATGCCTCAAACATCACCATCATCGGCATATCCAGGAGGAATATTACCAACACCAGTTATGAATCAGGTATTCAATCCTCCGAATGGTGATCAAAATAACAAATTTAGATCCCCACTCTTGAATCAACAAGGGGTAATGCAATATCAACCATTACCACCAAATCAACAAAATGGTACGGCAGCTGGAAATGCCACTGGTAATAATGAAGAACAAACTCCAATATCAGGATTACCATCTCGTTATGTTAATGATATGTTTCCTTCACCATCGAATTTTTATGCACCTCAAGATTGGCCAAATCCACCAGGTATGACTCCACTGAATAATAACTCACTATATTTTATGGGCATGTTACCATCAGCAGGTCCTACAGGTCCAGGACAACATCAAACCTTTTCTGATGTAAATTCAAAAAAACCACCTGGAAATCAAAATAAAGGTCCTATCAATTCCCGTAATGAAAGCTTTCCTTCACCATTACATTATATGTCCAATGTATCTTTTAGCAATGCTAACCAAGCCAACCAATCTAACCAATCGAACACGTCAAACCTGGACATTCCCAATGCGAAGAGATGAATAGATTTTACTTCCCTTGTGTACATTATAACCAGATCTTGTATCATTAGACCTTTCAAATTATATAAGTTGAAATATAACTTTATGTATGAGTATTAAACATTTTTGAAAATAAATACCAACAGTTGTAAAGAGACAAATGATATTGGGTCAGTGTTACCAATTGAATCAATTGAGAGGTGGAGATACAAGAAAACATAAAGTGAATCTAAGCCGATCCACAAAAATTAATTAAAATGTTTTGGAGTGGAAATGATTACACAACCTGAGTACAGAGATAATGTTAGTGTGGTTTTAATTAATTCAGCATTTCATGGGCTGACAATCAGTTAGAGCGATAATAGGAGCCAGGCAAGATAAACCTGGACT
This sequence comes from Suhomyces maxii, assembly GCA_030574995.1. Classification (NCBI taxonomy): domain Eukaryota; kingdom Fungi; phylum Ascomycota; class Pichiomycetes; order Serinales; family Debaryomycetaceae; genus Suhomyces; species Suhomyces maxii. The sequence goes on from JAJMGC010000052.1 coordinate 23,119, forward strand.
ATTTTGGTAATTCTAGCCGTGTTTTACTATTTTAAATTCTAGCGGTATTTTTATTAGAGTGTAATTGTAGGGTTACGTAATTACTGGGCCTGGCTTACTCTCTCAGTAGTGGGACAGTGCTATAGTATAGTAGCTTGTAGACAACCAAGTATAATAGTCAAACAGCCAAACATCCAAACAGCCAAAATGGGTTGACCAAATATGTCAATGTCAAGCCCTGCCATTCATATATTTTCCCTTACTTTTGCATCTCTTCTGTACCCTCCTTTCCTCGTCTTAGGTTATCAGATATTACTATACAGTTAGGGCTCGCGCCCTGGATCAGGCTTTTCACGTGCTGCTCCCATCTCGCACTCCCGCTCCTACACACAAAAACCCGCTCTGCAATAGTTAACGCCCCATAAACCAGTGTGTCTGGTGTCACGTGCGTGAACATCTACTGTCCAGCGACGAAATTTTCACTTACGCACCACAAAGAAAATTTCACCATCGTTTCCTCATATAAAATTTTTCTACCAAATACTTTTTTACTTCTGATTAGGTATACCAGTTCAAGATGAAGGTATGTTAAATCAATACATGATAAGGCCACCATAACAAGACACTCAAAGAATACATCATCCCAAGACATCCATCCAATACATTCAATCGATAGCATGTGGTCAAGATCATTATAAGGTTTTGGCGAAGTTTTTACTTACCCAAAGGTCAAAGAGAAGACAAGAACCACCACCAAAAAAAAAAAGAAGGATGAAAATTTTCTTCCCATCATTCCCAATAGTCAACAACTGCCTCTCTGTTTCTTTGTTTGCTTGTTAAGGATAAACATGAAAAGCCTTTTAATGAAGAAGTATCTATGGAGTTGTGATGCTGATTTTTTTCACATCTTTTTACCTTTATACTTCTACTAGTAAAATCATAAAGCATTATACTAACAATATCTAGTTAAACATTTCTTACCCAGCCAACGGTACCCAAAAAAGTATCGACATTGATGACGAACACAAATTACGTGTTTTCTACGAAAAGCGTATGGGACAAGAAGTCGAAGGTGACTCTGTCGGTGATGAATTCAAGGGTTACATCTTCAGAATCACTGGTGGTAACGACAAGCAAGGTTTCCCAATGAAACAAGGTGTCATGCACCCAACTAGAGTTAAGTTGTTGTTAGCCAAGGGTCACTCTTGTTACAGACCAAGAAGAACTGGTGAAAGAAAGAGAAAGTCCGTCAGAGGTTGTATTGTTGCCCAAGACTTGGCTGTTCTTTCCCTCTCCATTGTCAAGCAAGGTGAAAGCGACATTGCTGGTTTGACTGACTCCACTACTCCAAAGAGATTAGGTCCAAAGAGAGCTAACAACATCAGAAAGTTCTTCGGTTTAACCAAGGAAGATGATGTCAGACAATTCGTTGTTAGACGTGAAGTTACCAAGGGTGACAAGACTTACACCAAGGCTCCAAAGATTCAACGTTTGGTTACTCCACAAACCTTGCAAAGAAAGAGAGCTTTGAAGGCCCAAAAGATCAAGAACGCTCAACAACAAAGAGATGCTGCTGCTGAATACGCTCACTTGTTAGCCAAGAGATTGCAAGAACGTAAGTCTGAAAAGGCTGAAATCAAGAAGAAGAGAGCCTCTTCCTTGAAGGCTTAAGTTATCTAACTCTAGATGATAACTGTCCTGTATACTTTTCGGGTCCCAGTATATCATTAACCCATAACTAATACTAAACCACTGTTGTCATTAATCTTGTAGTTTAGAACTTAGCTTGATTCGTTTGAATGTGTATTTAATAAATTCGGATATATAAAAAAAAAACCATTTTCAATACTCTTTATCAACTGTAGTTTGTTGGTACAATCAGTGAAAGTTTACTTAACAAACGGTCATAGTGAGCATCTAGTAACAGAACACGTAGGTATGGGACATAACTTCGGACTTGGTGGTGTTAAACTACTTGTTGAAGCAAAATTAAATGGTGATTTTTCACCTCTATGGTATTTCTGTACATGCTATTAATACATTTGATCTGTTGCTGTACAACTTTCATACTCCCTGGAGTATCACATCAGACAAAACTGAATCAACCAAAGGAAGGTTGGTTGATATCTTCACTTGTTTTGTTTATGGCCCAATTCTCGGTCTCTTTTCTGGTCTCTGTTCTCCTTTTCCATCGTCTTGTCTTTTCTTTACGAATCTCTTGATATTCTCATATACTTGATCAGTAGTCAAGTTGGACTCATACTTGAAATTCTTTCTCATAAAATTCTCTTGTTCTTCTTGGTACCTTGGATTTCTCAACAACACTTTCAAATGAGTATCAAATTCCAGTTCTGGTATCATTTTGCCGGTAATAGGACACTTGATAGATGATGAATCATCCCTATTAATTTTCTTTAATCTGGATTCACCAGCAGCTCTAATCTTCATTCCCTTTGGCGCTGGCATTGGAGACTCTGATCTTGGAGTCTTGGTATCAGAGTCTGCATTTGTAGTTGGTAAAGTTTCTGGTTCTGGTCTTGGTTCAGGTACTGCGGTGGGTAATTCAACTTCCTTCCTCTTTGCTTCTAAGGATCTGGTCATCAACTCATTTCTGGTTATTGGCACTGCCAATTCTTGTACTTCATCAACTGCATCGAATTGTATACTAGCAACTATTGAAAAATCCTGCCAATCAATAGAAGCATAGTGTTTTTGGACCTCTTCCTTGTGTTTTCTTTCCTTTCTCTTTTTAACCGAATGTTGTCCTTCGAATTGGGCTCTTGTGTATGCACTCATTATCACATCATCGGTGATGCTCAATGAATCTGGTTCGTTTATGCTGGCGATTATGGCACGGAATTGGACAATATACTGCTGGAAAATATTGTATAATGAATGAGAACTCTTGGTGAACTCAAATTGCGCCCGGTTGCCCTGTTGCTGTTGATGTTTTATGAGTTTTGGAAGATATTCATCGCCGTTCTTTGCAACAAACAACGCCGTGAGCTTGATTATATCGGAATCGAGACTGGATATCGAACGGGGGAACTTGGTATTGAACACCAATTGGTCCACCACTTTGGTCTTGGGTATCTCATGAGATTCTTGGTCTTGTTCTTGTTGGTTTTCTGGAGCCAAGATGGATGGCGCATCTCTACCTATCTTCCACCTGAAGTAAGCATGGTACTGGTCACCCTCCAGCAAAAAATCAAACTTGTGGTCGTTGTTGTTATCACGGAGCCTGGCCTCGAACCCGGGCCCGTTCTTCTGGATGTACCCCACGGTCTTGTCTATGGTGTTGCGAAGCTCATCTGGTGGAGTTTGGAAGCTCATGATGGAGAGGGATTAGAACTGAGAGCCTGGAATCTTGGAGGTATTTTGGTAGATTGAGATTAGTAAGTTAACGAGCCGTGGCGAAGGTAGTAGCACTCTAATTGTGGTAATGGCTGGGCCTAGTTCTATATCTATAGATGTCTTCACTTGTTAAGCAACTCACTCACTCACTGTGACCTTAACTATGGTAGGTCATCTTGTTACGTAATCAGTGCTATTTTAGTATACGACCACAGGATTGTAAAATATATATCGGTGGCCACTAGAGAGATCAAACTATCAACCAGAACTTATTTCGTACCCACGGATCGACCACAATCTGCTGACGCCTTGCTGTGTACGATTTCTTATCCGTCTATAAAGCCACGTCTGTCACAACACCAGGATCAATATCATTAGATCAACCATATACCATCAAGCTCATTAAGTGATCACTAATATTGATCGTATAAACTGGTGACTCAATACACATATATATTACAAAATGGCTAATCTAGCAGTCAAAAATGACCAATCGTTGAGCTGGTCTGGTAACAAGAAACAGGGACGAAAGAGAAGACATAAGAAACAGAGGAAACCGATAGAGAAAAGAACAGGTATGGATTCGGGTTCAAGTGATAGTGATGATTCGTTAACTGAGGACTTAGACCAGATAGGGAAACTTAACTTAAATTATTTGAACCTTAACATTGGGTCTTATCTTAATAGAGAGGCATTGATGCCGAACTTACCTGGGTTTCCTAATATGCCTAATTTACCTACCCTTCCAAATATGCCTAACTTACCTAACTTTCCAAATATGCCCAATATACCCAATATGCCCAATATGCCTAACTTTGAATTAGGAAAGATTCAAGAGTTTTCCAAAGAATTTTCAGCTTATGTTTCCAGTTATGTTCGTGCGGCTAAGCCTGAAGAAGAAGAAAGTGATCCCAAGCTTATCAGTTCCATCAAGACGTCGATTTCTACCCGAATTCAAATGAAAAATTTCTTGAATGATTTGGATTTGGGTCTTAGTATCACGGCTGCTGTGGAAAGATTACAACCTTTAACTGATATCATTAACGAAACCATAGCTTTACCTGTTGAAGATATAAGTGATTTTGAAGATGATTATGATCAACCCGATGAAATTTCTCTGGAAGAACAAACTGAACCAGTTGGAGTCAGAAAAATCGTCAATAGTGATCAGCCCTTAATTAATGAGATTGTTAGACCAGAAGCAATAAGAAGAAATAAAAGAAAGAAGGGTAAGTTCAGCTACGATATTTATTCTACAAATGATGATAGTGGAAGCGCAACCAGTGATTTGGATAACGTTGATGGTTTGACTGTTGATGAAGTTAAGGCATTGACTGATTTGGACTCATTAAATGATTTCGGAAAGGAAGACCTTTTAAGACATAAAATTCAAAAGATTCAAGCCTTGAATCAGTTAAGCCAACAACTGAAAAACAAGTTAGTTACCAGATTAATGATGGGAAACTACTACAAATATATCAACGAGAAGCTATTAAATAGTAACAAGAATGAATTGTTACCTGCAAAGTTGAAGCATCAAAAATTGGTCTTGAACAGTACTATAGATGATGTCAAGGAAGAGGATGAAATGGAAGAAGATCAAGAACATCAAGTTGAAGAACAAATAATCATAAAACAGGCTGAGGTACAATCGGTAGATGAAGAAATGCTTGAGCATACTACTGAAGACAATGAACCTGTGGATGAAGAAGAAGCAACTGAAGCCACATCTGATGAAGACGAAGTGGTGCTTACTGAACAAGATACTCTCCCTTCATTTTATGACCAAGGAAAGGGAATTTTAGGATGTCAGCATTACCAAATCAATTGTAAGTTGGAATGTGCAACATGTTATAAATGGTATCCATGCAGATTTTGTCATGATGCAGCTGAATCACATAAAATGGTCAGATCTGATGTCAAACATATTTTATGTATGAAGTGCAATACTCCACAAGTTCCAGACTCTTCATTTTGCATTAATTGTGAGGAAGAATTGGCGGAATACTTTTGTCCTAAATGTATATTATATGATAACGACAGCACCAAGGATATTTATCATTGTGATAAATGTGGTATATGTCGATTAGGATTGGGTCTTGATAAGGATTATTTCCATTGTGATGAATGTAATAATTGTTTATCAATTGATCTTCGAAAGAATCATAAGTGTTTGACCAATACTACTCATTGTGATTGTCCGATTTGTAATGAGTATCTTTTCACTTCGGTACATAAAGTTGTATTTATGAAATGTGGGCATTCGATTCATCAACATTGTTATGATGAATTAATTAAGCATTCTTATAAGTGTCCACTCTGCAAAAAGACCGTGGTCAATGCAGAGACTCAATTTAGAATATTGGATCAGGAAATTAACCAATCACCATTACCATCACCATACAACTCATGGAGATGTATTGTTAGCTGTAATGATTGTAAGGGGAAGTCCAATGTTCCATATCATGTGTTGGGATTGAAGTGTAAGTATTGTAAGAGTTACAATACCAATCAACTTAAGCTTATTAAACCTGAAGATGATGATGAAGACCAAAGTCCTGAGACTGGTGAAGAAACAGCTCGTGAAGGGTTTGATACTAGTTTAATGAGACTTGCTAGAGCAAATTTACTGAATAATTTAACTATAGATGATCAGCAAGATGATGATGAAGAGAATTATGGAGATGTGGAAAGAGAAGAAGAAGAAGATGATGATGAATATGATGAAGATGAAGATGAAGGAAACGGCGATATAATTAATATTAGAAAATTGACCCAATCTTTGGTGGATGAGAACGGAGATCAGTCCAATCTCTCATATATCACCTCGATTTTCCAGAATTTTATTAATAGTACGGCGAACAAAACAAAGACAACCTAAGGACTTTAGCATTAAAACCTGGCCTATGGGTTTGTTATTTTTTTGAATGGCATGTCATGTATATATGGGATTATAATAGAATTGTAAAATATGAACCAATAAAGAAATGAAGAAGAAAAAAGCAGAGTCATATTAGAGGGGTCAAATTGTAGGTATGCAGCTTTTTACGAGAGATTGGTAGAGATCTGGTTTTTGGTAATAGGAGAACATCGACCAACGGTCATCATAAATTCTAGTATTACCCCCCATTTATATTTCAAAACAATTTTCCGAATTGTGGGGTAGCCCGAGAATATACACCAACCAATGGCACTCTCATTTAACCAAATCAGACATAAGAATCACGACATTAACCAAAAATCTGGGGTCGAATTGCTTTTTGTCTACTCCATCTATTTTCTGGCACTGAAGCAAGTCCCAACCCGAGTCAAGCCCAAATTTATACAGGATGACGTTTATTTACAAAAAAATGAAAAAAAAACCAAAAAAAACTTATTTTGGGTATACTGATCCGATAAATGCCACTACAAGACCACGTAACACCGGTAAAACAGGCGAAACAGGCGAAATTGGATGTTTTTTTAGTGGTCCAAATGGTGGGGCGTAGTGCTGGTCATGGTCCCCACCAGCAGGTACCCCGGAGGAAAAGGGTAGCATTTATGGTTATAGATGACTATAGACATGTTAGTCACGTTCATAGTGAGACCGATCAAATTGCTCGTTCCGAGATGCCAGTAGCCCCAGGGCTCATCTCATCGTGCCCCATCGTATATGGCAGTGTCCAGGAATAGCAATGTCGTGGTGAACGTGGTATTTCCATCCCTCCGTGCAACTGCAAATTAAATCCTGATTAATCACAGATAATCCATCGTAAATGGTTCACTTTTAGTTGACTATACCAACCAGTTAACAATAAAAAAAAACCTTCACTCCAGTACAGTATGCATAAAAATGCATCTCCGCCATTACCTGGAGATGTCATTCATTCCCACTCATAATCCCCACCAACAAAATGCAAATGTTGTGACTATATACATGTTGGGTGAGGAGGACCCAAAATGTCCAAGACACACTCCTGCGCAACTGGTTGTATTTTGTAGTAGTTAACACCCACTCGCTAAGTGAACTGTCACCCTAACCAGGCGCGCGACATTGTCGCATTTTCCTCACCTACCTAATAGCGTTTTATGGGGCTGATCATGATTCGGAGGTGCCAGGACTCTCTGTAAATATAACCCAGTTGCTTCCGCATCATCCAATTAATTGACTCTTCAGTTTAGCACCAGTTAAAGCCATCAATAGAATATCGTCGTTAGCCGTCCCCCTCAAAAGTGCTGGTAATCTTATAGCATGTCAACATGAATTCCATCAAGCTCCTTGCCAACTCTTTGGAACATCTATATCCTAAAGGATATTCCATACCTCCTATAGAAGAAGACGATTTGCCCGAGGATTATGTCCATACCGAAGACGAACAGGATTCGGAACCGTCCAAACAGACGTCAAAGGGGCCAAGCATCTTTTACTTGTGGGCCAAACGTGTGTTTGATGCCTTTATCTTTCTTCCTAATAATTTGATCATTAAGCCTATGGTTTTCATATGGTTATTAGTCAGTTATCCATTTGCCTATTTTTTCGAGCAAATGGGTATGACCAAAGTTTACCAGGAGCAAGGTGCCTCCGAACCATTGCTTTATGACGAAGACGAAAAAATCGATGATTCTCATATAAGAACCAGTATTGATGATACTATTACTACTACTCCTAATAATAATAATAATAATAATAATAATAATAATAATAATAATAATAATAATAATAATGATAATAATAATAATTCCCACCACATAAATCATCATCACGATACCGAGAACGATGCCAACATCCACTCGAGATCTTCTACAACCAAATCGTCCTTAACATTTGCAGAGTCTCCCAGAAAATCCAGAGCCCACATGTCAGGAATCGATGAAAAAACCGAGCTTCTAAAGCAAGAAAATATCATAGCAAATACCCTCAAATCTCCTACATCTTCATCCAAATATATAATCCCACCACCTCAAAGATTATATCCTCTTTCTAGAAACCCTCATAAAAAACGGAAAAAGACATTAATATTAGATTTGGATGAAACTCTAATTCATTCATTATCAAGAGGATCTCCAAGATCTTTCAATTCATCATCATCATCTGCTCCAAAAGTTATAGAAATCAAACTCCATGACATTGCGTCATTATACTATGTTCATAAACGTCCATATTGTGATTATTTCCTTAAAGAAGTTTCAAAATGGTTTGAATTACAAATCTTCACTGCTAGTGTCAAAGAATATGCTGATCCTATTATAGATTGGTTGGAAAATGATATAATAGATCATAGAAAAGCTCATGACAAATCAAAATTAGGACAAAATGCATCCAATAAAATATTTACAAAAAGATACTATAGAAATGATTGTACCTATAGACCAGGAGTCGGGTATATTAAAGATCTTTCTAAGTTTTATCCTAAAGAAGACGAATTAAAGAATGTAATGATTTTGGATAATTCTCCCATTAGTTACGCACTTCATGAAGATAATGCAGTGATGATTGAAGGATGGATTAATGATCAAAGTGATCGTGATCTTCTCAATTTAATTCCAATGCTTCACAGTTTGAGTTTATGTATCGATGTGAGATATGTGTTAGGATTGAGGGGCGGTGAAAAGGTATTCGAGAACTAGATTCTCGGGTAACCACCTCCACCAACCAAAAAAAAAAACAAACAAACAAACGAACAAACAAATCAGAAAGCCCAGAAGAATATTGATTAAGAAAAATCATATTGTTATTATAGTCTATGAGTGAATTCTTTCGGCTCGTCGGTTTTTAGATTGCATCCGAAAAGTTCACATTAAAAAGGAGTCAACTCAAAGTGGGCCGATTCCAAAATAATATTTCAGAATTTAAAAATTAACCATAAATGTTGGCAGACAAGGCAAATTTAAACCCTTGCTAACAGTTTAATAACAGAAAAAACGGGGACATGTTCTTTAAAGCAAAGTTATTGTCGCTTTCCCAATACAAAAAGTGTAAAAATATTACAAACAATAGGACTGCAAGTCCAGAAAAAGCCCCCAAAAAGTACTAAAATATCCGCCAAAGTACTGTCGATAGAAACCACTTATTACTGTAATCTTTAGACATTTTACAGAGTATTATTACATTTTCGCATAACTGTCATCTACACATACATACATACTTATACATATATACTAACATAAATGAACACATATATGGATGCCATCTTAGGATATACATAGATTGAATAATCATTAAATGCAGATGCAATTCCTGTAGATGAGATCGCTTAGATATAGACCCTTTCGCTGGTCTGGTACATGCATAGATAACCGTTTGTAACCAGGTAGCATCACCACACACAAATGGGCTAATATGTCTAAACATCCACCACTGTAACCATAGATGTTCGGTTAACTAGTTACTAGTTATTTGTAATTTTGACCCCGCCAAGAATTCATCCACACAATTTATCCACAATATAAGTATTGTTAGAGAATTTTTTTACCCCCATTTCAAGATGAATTGTTTAAAAAAGTCTCCCTGGATCTATTACGGACTTCCTAAATCAGTACAAGATACTACAAAATATTACTGGTAAATTTCATCTGAAATTGACTGAATTAAACTTTAATTGGATACTTGGAACATTCGGTAAACCCGTCCATACCATGGTTTTTTTTTTTTTTTTTTTAAATCTTGTTTCTAAGATAATATCGCCTGTTAATACTTCGTTAATTTGCTCTTGATCATTATATCTTTATTGGGCAATTAACCTTATTATCAATGCAATCAATCCATTTAAGCGCTACCTCCGTGGTTGCTAACGGGGAAATTAAAAAAAAAAAACGAACCACTCGGTCTCCTCTAGTTAATTAGCCTGTTGCCTCTTACTATCTGTGTATTCTTGTCTGTACTGTTTTTTTTTATTTTAGTTGCCTCATTATACTCCAATTAAAATCAATGGTGCACTTCTCACATTCTCGGCAACTACCCCCCCAAACACAGTGCCCTTGACCTTTGACCTTTGATCTGGTTTCTGGTTTTATAGCCACGGTCGCACCGGCACATCTTTCGATGGGAAAAGTATGTTGATAATTTCAAGGTTCACTTGCAAAAGTTAGTTGATATTCATTGGAATAAAATAATCTACGTATCCTAAAAAAAAAAAAAACGAGAACCAAATTTTTTCTTCTTCTTAAAGTATTGAAGAAAAGGAAAGGGGAGGGCATTCACAAATGATGATGACTCTTGATGAAGTACTCAACTGTCTTAGCCAAGATCCAACTCTGGTAACTGGATTCCATGATTTGGGTGATTTACTTCGGGAAGAGCACGTTAGAACCAGTCCTCAAATCACTACCAATTTACCATTGATACTTAAATATTCCACTGAAAATATCGGGCATTATGTTGAAACCAAGAATACCAAAGATGTTCCATTGATCCTTGAAGTCACCAGATGTATAGTGAATTTGTTGGCCGATAGTGATGATAATCGATTATTTTTCCAAGGCACCAATGATCAAGTATCTAAATTTTGGGATCATATCATTGCTAGTTTAAGTGATAAAGATATCGATGCCTCTGTCAAAAGAAGAATCATGATTATCCTTGGCCAATTCATTCATAGTGATACCTATAAACAACAATACTTACAATGGCTCTTTAATGTTAATATTTTATCATCCTTGTTTTCATATTTAAAGCATACCTTTGAAATTGGATCAATAACTGATATTTTCTCCCTTCAAAACCTGTTTGAATTCTTAAAAGAAATCGTCGATATAAATGCAGAAAAATTGGTTACTGATCCTCATACCTTTGGTTCAATATCTATTCAATTGGTGGATTTTCTTGCCAGTATTTTAGAAACCATATTTTCCAATTTGTCTAAATTTGATTTAAGAGAAGACACTGAAGATGATGAAGAGCTGGATCTCTATGACCTTGATGAAATCACTCTTTATATCTCAGATACTATTGCTTATTTAACTGCATATGATGATTTGGATTTTTCTTCCATAAATATCAATCAAAGAGTTTTAAAACTTATACCACAACTCCCAGATAATTTTACTAATAAAACTCATATTAAAAGAAAGTTGTTTGCTACCAGTGGAGTTGTATCATCCATGAAAAGTTTCAATAGTAAACATGATGTACAAATATCTATTGAATACTTCACTCAATCTGGTGTTGATCCATATACTTTAGCAGCATCAGCAATTAATTTGGGAAATTATATCACTAATAAACAGAAACTTCAAGAAATCATTGGTTTTATAGAACAAGTTATGCCTTTAGAAGCATTCTTCCAACGGTTTTTTGATATTCATGTTAATGATGTTATTCAAATTCAATCTTTACACTTGATGAATAATTTATTAACTCCAACCAATTCTATTTATGTTTTGGGTAATTATGAGCATTTTTTTGCTAGATTTGCTAAAATCATTGTTGACAATGGAAAATATTATCAGGATATATTGAACATATTTCAAAAGTTCATCACCAAATTGATCAAGTTTGCATTTATAACAAACCAAGATAATATTCTTGATTTTATGGATCTATGGAACTATGTCATTGATGGTATTGAAGATAGTACTGATATCCAATACTTATTACTTCAAGCTTATTTAAGTGCCTTCAAAGATTCTACCATAACTACTCCAAATACTCCTGAAAATATCAACTTCATCAAAAAATTAATTACTACATCTATTTCAATTCCTACCAAAAGTAACCTGATTGATAGTTTTTTGGAGAAATTAAAGACTCTTGGTATGTTATATCATAATTTAACATCACATCATGTGAAACCGCAAGATTTAATTACTTATTTCTATCAAGATGAAACGACTTTGCAACAAGAGATTTTGGTTCCATATTTAGAGTTTCTTACTCAATTAAAACAGCAATTGGTTCAGCCAGGACAACCAGATATTTTGTTGAACAATTCTAAATTCGTCTGTGCTACTACCATTACATTTTGGGAAGAGTATGATGATGCTCAACTGGTGGTTGATATTAGTAAGGAGATTGCTATCATAGAAATATAAAACAAAAATAACTATAGATTGGTTGCAATAAACGAAGAGACAAAAAAAAAAAAATTAGATGGTAGAAAGTGTAGCACTTTAAACTAACTCTGACACCAGCACAACCGGTAGACTAAACGTTAAAGTTAAAGTTAACGTTAAAAGCACATCAACCTAAAAAAAAAAAAAAGATTTGAACTGTAACGTAATCAGTTGTGCAGTTGATGCAATTTTTGTTCATTAATCAATACAGTTCGGTGGCATCGGAGTTCATACCAGCGCTTGTCTCAAATCAGTTCGAGGCAGTCACGTACAGTTAGTGGCCCCAAAATAGTAATTCTTGTGTGGGGGTGAAAAGTTTGATGGTTACCTCCTCATACATCGCACCATTTACAGTAGTAGGTGGAACATGGGTCAAATGGGGCATATGGAGATGGAAATTCGAGTCAAGTTTTCGCGGTACAAATCCAAATTAGTATCATCGGTTTGTTAGGCGTCCTAGTGGCGGGTCAGAATTTTCAGTAACCGCAGGTTACCGAGCCACTTATATACAGTTCGTAAATATGATTCACTTACATAGGCCACAATTATATATCTATATATATATATATATATATATAGAATAAAGTGGCAGATATATAGACTTCACCATACAATAGTGAGTGAAAAATTGATACCAACCCCTACATCTCTCCCCTATTAATTCGATATGTCCAAATTCTCCGCTTTAGAAGTCGAACCAACTGACCCAATCATCAAAGTGATGATGCAATCTGCCAAAGATACCAGTCCAGACAAGGTCGATGTGACCATTGGTGTCTACAAGTCCGAAGATGGATCCTCTTACATCTTCCCAGTGGTTAAGAAGGCCAAGGACATCTTACACACCAATGATCCAGGTCACAATTACACCACCATGCAAGGTATTCCAGAATTCAATAAAGGTGCTAGAAACGTGATTTTCGGTGAACATGCTGATAATGATAATATTGTTACTATTCAAACCATTTCTGGTACTGGTGCCATCCATATGGCCACTTCTTTCTTGAAAGAATCTGGTTGGAACAACTACTATGTTGGTACTCCAGCTTGGACCAATTATTTCCAAACCATTGTCTTTTCTGGTGGTAAAGAACATACTTACACTCATTATGATGAAAAGACCCAAAAGATTGATTTTGATTCTGTTGTCAACGCTTTAAACTCTGCTCCAGAAAGCTCAATCTTTTTATTACAAACTTGTTGTCATAATCCTACTGGTGCTGATTTCTCCAAGGACCAATGGAAAACCATTGCTGATTTGGTCAAGAAGAACAATTTAATTCCTATTCTTGACACTGCTTACCAAGGTTTTGCTAGTGGTGATAAGGATGAAGATGCTTGGCCAATCAGATACTTTTACCTGTTAAAAATCGATTTCCTTGTTTGTCAATCTTTCTCCAAAAACTTGGGTTTATATGGTGAGAGAACTGGTGCTTTACACGTTGTTGTTCAAGACCGTAGTCTTATTCCAAATGTTACTTCTACTTTAGTCAGTCTTTTCAGAAAGATGTGTTCTTTTGCTCCTGCTTGGGGTGCTAGAATCGCATCTGAGGTTTTCAAGTCTGAAGAATTAACTCAAGAATGGAACCAAGAAGTCGAAGATATTACCAAGAGATTAAAGAATATCAGACAAAAGGTCTACAACAAGCTTGTTGAATTGAAGACTCCTGGTGATTGGTCTCCAATTCTTGAACAAAATGGTTTGTTCTGGTACTCAGGATTAAATGAACAACAAAATACAAAATTGGCTACTGAACATCACGTTTACAGTACCGGTTACGGTAGAGTCAATGTTTCTGGTTTGAATGATAGTAATATCGACTACTTCTGTAGGGCTGTTGATACTGTTGTCCGTGAAACTTAAATAGCTCTATTGTCAGAGTATGTTTCGGAATTGTTTCAGTAATTGACATACGAAACCAGTTGAGTCAAATCATCTCATAGTTTCTTTTGAGTAGACTAAAAGTTAATGAATTGTTTTTCCTGTATTTATCCACTTTTCAACTGTATAGTAATACACTCTTAGAGCCGATACTCTAGCTTTATCTGCTGAACTATAATATGGAAGTCCCATGTAATAATGTTAATATACACAGCTAAATAAGATGACCCTAAATTAACCATCGTACCTGTATCAGGTGGAGAAATGAATAACAAATAGATATGATGCAAAGGAATGACGAACCAATAAGATGATTCAGAGTATGATCCAATCAACCAAGAAGAAATCTGATGAATATAAAATCTATCCGTGAGTTTTCTTTTATTTTTTGTTCATTGATCTCTATTGTGCATTTTTGGAAAAATGAGGAGCTAGGAAACTAGAGCTAGAAAGTTACACACCAACAAACTATTCCGAAAAATTTGTATGTTAAATAATAAACCTTCAAAGTGAAAAAAATTCCACCCAAGCACATATGATAGAAATAGAATAGAGACAAAAAAAAAGAGTGGAAATGATCTCTTTAATTGGTTGAATTCGTTTTCTATTAATCTCTATACCTGTCTTTGGTGAATCTTCTTCAAATGTGCTTTCAAATTATCCTTTCTATTAAACCTCTTTCCACATGCTGGTTGATCACATTGATAAGGTTTTTCAGAAGAATGACTCTTCATATGTCTTTTAACATGTTCCGGTCTTTGGAATCTAGCTTCACAAATTGGACATTTATGTTTCTTTTTTGCTTCTTTACTATCATTCTTATCGGCACGATTATTTTTCACAATTGGAATATCAATTTTAGACATAGATCTTAATTGGGAGATCGATGAAATCGGAATACTAGCTTGTAATTTCGAATCCATTTGTAATAAATCTAATGCTGGAGTGTTTTGAAATTGTTCATTATAAAACTCTTGTTGTTGTTGTTGTTGTTGTTGTTGGTTTGAAAAAGTTGCCATTGGTGGTAATAAACTTGGTCCAATTGAAATAGATGAGCCAGTTGATGTTGGGGCAGATGTGGAAGGGGTTGGTTTTCTCAGGGATGGGTAATATTGTTGAGACATTGTTGTTGGAGCAGATAAACTTGAATCCATTGGGGAAGTAGCAATTGATGCTAGATCAATTGATGCTGGATAAGATTTTGTGAATGGAGTAATCACCGACTTTGATAAATTTCTAGCTAATTTATTTGAGCCATCAGGAGCAAATTGAGCCAGTAATAAATCAATACCAGTTTTACTAACTTGATCATTAAATTCTGCACTTGTAGTTGGAACCGAATAAGATTTGGAATCAATATACGTAAGTGGTTTACCAAAAGTATTTGTAGGAGAATTACCAGCATAAAATACACCAGGAGTAGAATTTGAAGAAATATTATCTTCTTGATCTTGTGCAGTAGAAGTGGTTGAAGATGAAAGTTTATTTGCTAAATGATTAAGATCAGTTGTTGAAAATGAATCATGAGGTGGAGATTTCTTTGATCTCATGGTTGGTTGAGGGAAACTTGAAAAAGATTTTGCTTTCTTTAATTGTTTTAATGCATCATCATCTTGATCTTCAATTTTAATTGATTCAAGAGTTTCAGTTCTCTTTAATGGAAATGGTACACCATAATTTGTAGTAGTTGGATTAGTCCAATTATTTGAAGGTGAAAGAAAAGCTCCATGATTTTGATTGTTTCTACTGGAGCTACTTGGAGTTGGTAATGGAGTCCCTATATCATCAAGTTCACCAGAAATTTGATCAACTCTAGGAGAAACAAAAGTTGAAGGAGTATAGAATGGGTTAAGATTACCAGATAAATTTTGGAATGATGAAGATTTAGAAGGACCAATCACAACTGGAGTATCAAGAGACATTTTAGATCTTGATCTTGAATGACCCTTTGGTTTTGCATGAGGAGTTTTAGATACTTTTGAAGGATTATTTGCCAAATTTACGGGAGATAAATTTGATGCATTAGCCGTTGTACCTCTTAAAGGAGTATGGTACAGGTTTGTTACTGAAGATACCGATAAAGATTTGTTTCTTCCAATTCTTCTTGGAGTAGCCACCACAGGTTGATGAAGATGAAGTTGTTGAGGCTTATTAAAAGCTGATGAAGGAGAATCAGATAAAGATTGGTTTGAAACCGATGAAGATAATTGAGGAATCGATTCCATAGAATAAATAGTATTTGAAGAAAACGAGTTGTGAATGTTATTATAATCAACAGCATTTGACTTCGAATAATCAGTATACATAGGAGGATCTTGAGATACTGATATCATTGATGAAGTAGACAAATTTGATTGGTGATGAGAAATTTTATTCGAATGCTGATTTGAAAGAAGTTGAGAAGAATATATTCCATCATCAAGGGATACATTTTTAGAATGACTAAATTTGGTTGAAGCTGAACCAAAACCAGCATCTTCCATATAAGTAGATTCGGTATGATCACCATTTAAAGTAGCATCTTCAGCTATGGAAGCATTTCCATAATTCATAAAGCTCATAGATTCAAAATCACCATAAGTACGGTTATTGTTGTTATTGTTGGTGTTGTTGTTATTGGTCACCGGAACCACTTCAGTATTGAAGTGTTTATCATTTGAAGCCGTGTCATATTCGCCAAGGTCTAAGCCCACATGGAAAGATGAGTCGTTATTGGCTTCAAATGGTTGAGATAGCAGGGCAGGAGAACTCATGAGGTATTTATCCATGATTGTAACAAAACAGTAGCCGTGGAATTTGCTATAGCCTTCTTTTTTCTTTTTTTTTTTTTTAGGTACTGAAAAGGCGTAGCAGATAAGATTGTTTGGGGAAGCTATTCAGACAGTAAGTCAGACAGTTCTTCAGACAGTTCTTCAGATGGTTAGCGATAGACAAAAATGTGGTTGAACCAAAACAAGATGTTTGTTGAGAGGGGGGAGTTTGAAATGGTAAAAAAAGCCCAACCAAAAAGAGTAATGATCAGGTGGGCAAATAGAACGAGGGGGGGAAGTGTTCGAACAAGTTCCAGGTATGTAAGCAAGACACTAGTGACCACAGGAGCAGAATCCAGTATATCAAGACTTTTTTTTTGTTTCTGTTCAGGGTGTGTAATAAAGGTGAAACCCACAGTAATTCCAAACTAAAATGTGAATAGTTGGGATTAGCCCTCAATGATATCCAACGATGAAGAAGGAAAGCAGGAGGCAGAAGGGCAAGAAAGTAGGAATGGTGATGATATGAAACCCACAAAAAAAAGGACACCACGAAGCTTTAGAAAACAGCTATTTAAAAAATGGCGGTGGTGGTGGTGGAAGGTTGGAAGAAGAGTAAAGAGTAAATTGATAAAGTTTTGTAGGTACGGATTTTGACAAAAAGTGAAATGGACCAAATTGGCAGCGCGTGGTGAATGGGGTAAAATGAGGTAAGTGAGAGAGGGACGTGAAAGAGAGAGAGAGAGGGAGACGTGGAGAGAGACGTGAGAGAGGTAAAAGTGATGTAAGCGAGCGAGCGAACTGGTGTCCTACTAGGGTAAAAATCAGCGATGGAAGATTGGGGCTTGGAGTTTGGAGTTTGGAGCTTGAGGCTTAGGCTTAGGGTTCGGGTTGGGCTAAGGAATTGGGGAAGCGCGGTGAAGACTGGATTTTTAGTTAGAGCGCCCGGACAGGGTGGGGACACACACCGAAGAAAGCACTAAAAATTAGTGACAAAAAACAAAGAATTTCTAGTGAGTTATGAGGACTGGGCTACAAAGATTAGAAAATAGACGTGGATTAAAGGGACTCAACAAGGGTCCAGCAAGAGGTCTTCACCGCAATGGACGGTGGTTGGCTGGTCCCACGAGTAGATGGGCTTTGCACAGACCAATGGGATTGGATGGGTATACTTGGAGGATGCGTTGGAGAGAGAGACAAAGAGAGAGTTAAATTTACTGGCCTGTTTCAGTGGAGCTGTAGTGTCGGTCGGAGATAATGCGAAGTGAATGTAGGATCGAATGATTTGTGGATATGGATTAGACAAAGAAACAGAGGGTGAAAAATTGGGTCTATGGCTTGATGTTGGCACCAATTGATACCTCGGACCATGAGGTACCCCAGGAACTACAAGAGGGAGGGGAACGGAAGGGCTTAAACCAGTTGGTCCTGGGTCTGCTTGGTACGGTTAGGACACTGGACTTGCCTCAGTGATTACCATTTGGTAACTGAAATTACTCGCACCCACAACGCCGAACCAGTTCCGGCTCCACCACCCACAAATGAGACGCGTCCACCTTTGCTGTCACAGAAGTGCGCATTTAGAGGCGCTTGGGCGTGTCTCGACAATAGGAATGTTTTAAACGAGAGGCACAACTGCAAACGGCCCACGGCCTCGGGAGTTGGATAGACGAGTCCATCACTACTACGATACGAAGATGGATGCTGTTGCTACCACTAGCACTGTCACTACTTGCAATTTGGGAGGGCTTTACATTTAGCCAATTTGCCAGTGATATTTTATAGTTTATTGGTGGGGTGGGGGTGCATCTAACTGAATGTGCATATTCTGGAACCTACATAAGACATCGGGTGTGTCGCATAACGGTCGCAAAAAAAAAAGTCAAAAGATTTCGCAACCACTCCGCCTTTGTGCAGCCACTAATCATGTGATTGTTCGTGGGTAGTAACTAGCACATTTTTCCCCTTCAGTGTTCATTACTCTGGGCGCAACCATCCGTAGATCACCACTCTTTTGAATCATTTACAATCTACCAGCGGCTCTTGTCTCATAGTGGCTTGCGTAAATCATCTACATATTCACTTTCTTTTTTTTTTTTTTTTTTTTTTTGAATTTTTCACCAGTTAAGTTTTATTTGGGCTGTGATGTGCATCCAGCGTCGATCTATAGTCATTGACACATTACTTGGGGAACTTGGCATAGATTTGCAGACTCGGTGTACTGTCGGGCCAGACAAAACTGGTCAGTTCAGGTTTTTGGGGGTTCTTGGCCCGCCTTCTTGTTTCTATGCATTTAGAAGAGGTCAGAAAAGGTCAAGCAATTAGGGGAAAAAAAACGAACTATTATTTTATAGTCCGTTGTAGGTTAATAATCCCAATTGATTGGTTCGATTTCTGTTTCGGAGGGACCTCAGATCGATTCTAGATGCTTTATTCTTCCTCAATTACACCAGCAACATTGAAACAGTCCACCAGTTGCACTTTCTTTTACTCTGTCATGTTCTTTTTGGGGCTAGATTTCACTTACACTAAAACAGTTAGTTATACATCCACGTAATTGTAATTGTATAATAATTCATGAGACTAATTTTGGGGCTTTACGGGGTCCAGATCGAAAAGTTGCCTTATAATAAAAGGTCCGATCTTCCAACTTAATTGTCTTGGAACGTCTTAAAATAGATTTTATGTCACTCTGCCGTTGTGCTTTTATTCTTCAAACCACCAGACACACCAAAGCCTTTACTTTAAAATTTTATTGGTAATTCTTCAATTACGTCACTGTTCTAGGCCTAGGTATTTTTTTTTTTTATAATTCTTTCACTTGATAATTACAGGATCCACCTGCATCTTCTTACAGTTACATTTTTCACATAATATATATAAATCTAATGTATATATACTTTACTCACTTACTTATTTACTTAAAATATAGATAACCAAATCATAATTTTCTTTTCAGGTTAAATTTGTTAGTTATATATACTTATGGGTTTTGCTTGACAAAGTCAACACCCTTTTTGATGTTAGAGATCAAGGTTTCCTTGGCTTTAGAGACCAATTCTTCTTCGTGGGTAGATAATTCACCCAAGTTGTGGATGGTCTTAACACCTTCAGTACCTAAGGTGACACTGGAAGAGAAGAATTCAACACCTTCGGACTTGAACAATGGAGAGTCAACGAAAGATGGTTCAATAACATCAGATTCACCAGCCAAACCGTCCAAAACGGCACCAGCGAATCTGGCACCAGCTTGAGCCATAGACAAGGTGGCGGAACCAGCACCATCCTTGGCTTGAACAACTTCATCACCACCGAATTGGATTCTGTGGATCAAAGCATCTCTAGTTTCAGTGTCCAAGGACTTGTGTTCGGTTTGAGATAACAATGGAACAATGGTGATACCAGAGTGACCACCAACAACAGTGACCTTTTCGTTAACTGGGTTGGTACCGGCAACTTCAGAAACGAATCTAGAAGCTCTTAAAACATCCAAAGTGGTGACACCAAACAACTTCTTTGGGTTGTAGACACCCTTGGACTTGAAGACTTCAGCAACAATTGGAACAGTAGAGTTAACTGGGTTAGAAATAACCAAAACGGCAGCGTTTGGAGCATGGTCAGCAGCAGCCTTGGCCAAGTCTCTAACAATAGAGGCATTGGTGTTGAATAAATCATCTCTGGTCATACCTGGCTTTCTTGGAACACCAGCTGGGATAATAATAACATCAGAGCCGGTCAATGCATCCTTGATGTTTTCTGGGTTGTAACCCTTAACAGTAGAGTTGGTTGGAACGTGAGAAACATCAGCAGCAACACCTGGAGCACCTCTTAAATCATAAAGAGCCAAGTCAGTAACCTTGTGGTTCAACTTCATCAATAAGGACAATGGTTGACCAATTCCTCCACCGGCACCTAAGACGGCAACCTTGTAGGCAGTGGAAGCAGAAGAAGAGAAGGATCTAGCAGAGATTTTAGACAACATCTTTAACTAATTCAAAATAAGAAGAAAGTAGTAGTAGTAGAAAATTAAAAATCGTCGGGTGTGTGGCTCTAAATATAATGAGATTTTTCACACCGAGAGAGAGAGAGCGAGAGACAAACGCCGAATTTTTAGGGGATATGAAGAAAATTAGTTACAAAAAAACACCTTGTATAGGGGAGAGTTCCGGCCGGAGATCCGGGGGTGGGTTTACTAGGGCGTAATAGTTGCCGGATCCATAGTCAATAGATAACTCATGGATAATCCCGGATATAAACTATCACAGTACACCTCAGTTGTAAGGGTGGACGGACCAATCAGGCTGCGCCCTTTAGACCGACCCACTCCGAAAATGCGACCCCAGGATTTGATCTCATCACGTGTGTGAGTAAGTGTGGAACCGAGGAACTCTTTCACCTCCCAATACTTAGTCAACCCTTTTTCCAGACGAATTGACCAATGAAACTTGCCGTTTGTTATCAGTATAATTGTGAGCTTGTCCAATTATGAGATTTTTTTTTGGCTTGTTTCAAGTGATAGAATCCCATTAATAGTGTGCGTCCTTCCAATGTGAAAAATTATTGGCTCATCATTTTGATTTATATCATCATACAAAAAATAACGGTTAGCGCAATATCGGGCAATCTCGCTCGGCAATAAGGCTATTGGACCGAAACTCATTCGAATCGGACATCTTATTTAGAGTTTTATTCGCGGTTATAGTTGATCCGTTAAGGACTGTCTAGAAATCAAAACCCTCTTACTACTTGCAGGTCCACTGATCATATTGAAAACAGCAAGTAAGCACTCCTTTTATTCACCCTCCTTCAATAACTCAGACTTTTCTAGACTAACCTTTATGTCTTGATTTGTCCACTTATACGATGAATCACGATTACGTAACATGAAATTCTCGACCCCACACTTTTCTTGTTGGGTGCAAAAAAGTCCTTTTATACACTACACAGAAAAGACCCAATCATACACCAAATATGTTGAACTATTAGGTACTTACAGTCAGTAAAACGATGATTAAAAACATTAGCTACCTAGATATCTTATTTATAATGGCTGATTTCCTCGAATTGCCAATCTCTCATACAGATTGGCCTGGCTTCAACTGAATTTGTATCACCTGCCACTCAAGTAAGATAATTTCTCATTATTATAATAATATAAAGTATCAGACTCGAAACAAAGAGGACAAAAAGTATTAATTACAGAACTAGAAGAGCAAGGGGTGATTCAAATTACTCATTTCTTAAAAGTTCTTGGAGTTCTTGGAGTTCTTGGATCTCTTGGCTTCCTGGAAATTTGTTCCGTCATTTCATATACTAACGAAGCTTGTTTGTGCTTGGTGGATTCAGGAGAAAAAATTTGAATGATATTTTTGGACCATTAAATACTAATTGAATTCCTAATTTTTGTGCCCTCTGTTCACAAGTAGACCTTCAACTAAATCAACTTGCTTGCTTACACCAAATATCCCTCAGAAGTTTCCGAATCCGTATTTAAACAAGGACTTTTCAAGTGAGTTCAAGCAAAAAGAAGTACTAAAAAAGAGGAGTGGATACTTTAAATGGACCATATCCTATTATTGTTTCCAGAACAAGACCACAATTTTTGATGAGATTGGAGGTGAAGAAATTAAGTTGCTTCCATAGTTTCAAGTCCAGTAATTAGCATATATTCATTGCGTATAAAAAAGAGCATATACTCGCATAAGTGATTTAATAAAGAAAGGCCCAATAGCCGCTGAATATCAAATTGTAACAAAATCCCTGGATCATTATTGAAATCCGTGTTCCGAATAAACGTATCGTTCTTCTAAACCCAATAACGTAAAGATTCCCTCTGCATACTCCCCGTCAAATTTATAGCGGGAATAATCTAATAAAATTCTCCACTTCACCCTACTGATCCCACTCAATTTATATCTAGTAGCCCAAATATGATCACCACCAATATTCTTAAAAATTTGTGATTTATTATATCCCAATTTGTTCATCTCATTACGGGAAGTTACAGACCTGCTGAAATAAAAGACAAGATAATGGCCAAGTTTACATAACTTTGAAGCTATTATTTGGTTTCCATTAAATGCCCATGGAAATAATTCACGGTGTAGCTTTTGTCTTTTCCGACTTACATGAATGTTATAGTACTTTCTACCCCCGCAAACACAATTGATACACATGGAAACCAATTGTCTAGTATTTCCACGAACTTCCAAAACTTCTTGAGAGGTATATAAATCGAGAGCGATTTCCTTCATAGAAGGAGACGTACTTTCACAATGTAGAACGAAATCCAATTTTTCATAGTTTTCCTCTTCGATTATGTCTTTGTCTTTATTTTGTTTATCTTTGTCTTTCTGAATTTCATTAACTTTCTGTTTTACTTCACGATTTTCGTTCTCTTCATGAGAATTGCGAGCTTTAGTATTACTGATACTCAAGTGCTCAATGCCTTCTAAATCACCAAAGGAACTACTAAGTTCCACTTCAGTCCATTCTTCGGAACTTGCCAGATCAATTTCCAAAATTATATTATTCTGATTGTTCAATTGGTCTTCTACCTGATCTTCTTTCAGGGGTTCTACTTGCTGTTCAGGTTGAGCTTCAGGCCGATTTTCTGCTTCTAGTTGATTTTCTACTTCATTCTCCACTTGGTTTTCATTCTGACTGCTTAAAACTGCCACAGCAAGTTTATATAAATCAGACCCTGAAATCATTGAATGCAAAGGTTCTTAAAGGTATTGGGTAATTCTGACAGGTTACTATTGTTTATTGAAATAAATTGACCAGCAATATAGGTTGGAATCCTTATGGTACAAGTTTAAATTAAAGAGGGAAACTAATTTATAGTAAGATATTTTGAACCCATAGTTTATCTCAAACTTCCATTGCAGAATTGCAACCCACCCCCTAAACTCATACCCACATCTCGTTACATAGTTATACGCAGTATTGCAGAAAAGAATATACAGATGAACAAGCCAAAAATGAACCTACCAAGTGGTTTGCTCAACTTCCAAAAAGGGAGTGTAGTACGAGTCTATTCTTTCCTTTAAGGTAACCAAAGCAAAAAATGTGGCGAGTGGAAGTGGTCGAAAGTCGATGAATAAGAAGCATACTTCTGTAAGACTGTACGGTTCTCCTGATTTGTAGAGTTGGGATACCAGTCACATTAATTCTCTTGTTAATCTTGGTACCTCACAATTGAATGCAAAAACTGTGAGCGAGTCCAATACAAATTATGGATGAAACAAACATCACCATCTCGTTAATTAGACCCAATAATGAGATCCAAATTGATCTCAACTGTGATCTTCAGTAATATACAAAACTTAACCGTATTACTTCAATTGGCTTCCCAATGTATTGGGATAAGAGAGCACAAAAGATACTTACAATTTTCACTACTCAAGATTTAGTACAACGTCAATAAATTCGGTACTGTTTATTTCAATTGGAACCAGAAAATAGTATGACATGCAATGAATATGCTTCATAATGTAAGACTTAATCCCTGGCTTTGGTTTCAATCAAGCGACCGAGGCGAACAAACGTGTGACTGGTCACCAGATACGGATAATTATTTCGCCGTCTGATATAGGAAATATCTACTATTTTGACTGCTAATTAATTATTGGGAAGTGAAACTCTAATTGTCACTAGTCAATAGAAATATTCGAAGATAGTTCATTTCCCCTTGCATCAGAAATTCAATGTGTACCGATTTTTGGAGATTATAAATGTTCGCTACACAGATAAAGGTATAGATTAATTTCTTTACTATAAAGTTAGACCTATTTAAGTGTTTTCATTCCAAGTGTCACAGACGAGAGCTGTAATTGGCCGTAATCCACCAAAGAAGCACATATAGATCATTACCTTGTAAGCAACATTAATTAAATATCTTTTCATTTTCTTGTAAAAAAATTCAAAAATCTAAAGGCCCATTTGATAGAGAATCCAGTAGCAACAAAAGATTCTCAATCAAGTGATTTCACCAATGACTGCTGATTGAATAATTAATGAGCTGTAAAATCAGGAATAATGATATCTCCATACCAGACAATGGCTGCAACAGCTCGGTTTTAAAAGCACCAAAACCCCCAGAAAAAAAACCTGGTGATATCCAAAATCACTGATTAATCTCCAGCCACGCGATTTCTATGTTTTACTTCTTTTTGTACGCCCTCTTTCTGCTACTCCAGCTTATACTACTTTTGACTTAAAGATCACATCCTGCACACACCACCACAACTCCAAACCCCAAACTATCAACAAGCCTTCACTAACAACTCGCCAGACAAGCAGCCAAACGTACTAGTTTTCAAACCACTCCTCTCTACATCTAAAGTACGTGCAAATCCCAGTATGTCGAAGCCAATTGCTCAGCATCATTCGATGGATATTCCCCATGTTTCTGCAGTCGAACTTCCGTTGATAGTGAAGAACTCCGATAAAGCTATAGAGATGATCGGAGGTAAAGACAAGATCAAACAAGTGATAAATTCGTCCAACAAGGCAGGGAACACGTATAATCACACATCGATCGAGAATACGTTGGAATTGAGGTTAAGGTCCGATCCTTTCCACCATCCAATCCAATCAAGTTACAATACCAGTGAAAAGGTCCTTCTTAAGGTGTCCATACCCACCAAAAGTATACCAGATGACTATGCCAAAAATCCCAGAAAATATTCTATCAGAGACTTGATCCAGTTGAATAATAAGAATGAAGAAACTCCCACCCATAGGGTGAAACCAGTTGCAATTATTGATAAAACATACCTGTTCAAATCAATTGCCGATTTTCAAATCACCACCAAGAATAATACTATGGTCCAAGAGTTCAATAAATCATTACTAAACTTCAAGAGCTATGACGATGTTCAAAAATATTTCGAAAAGAATGAAAAGTTAATAGGAATATCTGATTACAAGGATTTGAATTATTATAAGAATTTTGACCATCAGCTTCCACCACCACCAGTTCTCTCTCCCATAAGGTTCCCCTTCGATTACAAATACCAGAAGAATCCATTCACCACTGCAGTTAAAGATTTGGAAAGTGGAGAAATCAAAGTGGTTTCTACCAAGAATTCTATCAAGCTCTACACTAAAATGATTGACTATAACACTAAAGTGGTACCAACAGAACCTGCCAAAGAATTGATTGAAAACCTCAAAACTCTTAAAAGTGCAAACCATCCAGTCAACTCTCCTGATTATCAACTTTTACAATGTATGAAGTGGTTATCTAAAGTGTTTGAGATCAAACCAATATGGTTAAGAAAGCAATTAGAAGATATTGTACCATTAGAACTTAAAAAATTTATCAAGCAAGCATTACCTTATGTTTCATTTATCTATAAGAGTGGTCCATGGAGATTTTGCAATGTTAAATTTGGAGTTGATCCAAAAAGTGATAGTAAATTTTGGATTTATCAAAGTGAATATTTTAGAATTGCAGGATTAAAATTCGTATTACCTAACCAAGTGACTCAAAGAATTATTCCAAATACCATATCTGCAGAAGATATCAAGAAATGGGAAGATGCTGATAGTCCAGGACAAATAGCAGTATCTGAATATTTGTTTTTCAATGGAGTCTCTTTACCATCTACAGTCACATATCAAATTGGAGACATAACAGATTTAGATATCACCACAATCATTCAAGATAATCAAA
This sequence comes from Suhomyces maxii, assembly GCA_030574995.1. Taxonomy (NCBI): domain Eukaryota; kingdom Fungi; phylum Ascomycota; class Pichiomycetes; order Serinales; family Debaryomycetaceae; genus Suhomyces; species Suhomyces maxii. The sequence continues at coordinate 49,796 of JAJMGC010000052.1, forward strand.
AACAAATGGGTAAAGAATTCTTAAGAGATGTACCTGATTTCCAAGATGGATGGATTAATAAACAAACAATGGAAGTTATCAGAAGAATTGTTAGGTATAAGCTTAATAGAATAGTCAAAGAAGAGGCTATTGATCAAACCAAAATCTATAAGATTATTGAAGCTGATTATACTGAAAATGATGAATCTGAAAAGAAAGAAAATGAAGGAGAGGAAGAGGAGGAAGAAATAGGTGCAGACGAGGATGAAAATGCTAATGATGTTGATGATGAAGGTGATATAGAGATGGCTGATCCAGAAAATGGGGATGAAGTTCTTTCAACTAATTTTGAAGATACCATGAAGAAGATCCACCAATTCAACCCTCAGATCTCCAAAAAATTGGACGACTTGGTTGGCTTTATTAAACAAGACTCCATTGAGGAATGAGCACTCATTGCCATAGAATTTTGCTCCTATCTCTTAAATTGTACTATAAAAGAATAACGATCACAAACTAAATTCATTAAATACTATTACGTAACCATACATTTATTTCAATAACTCACACCATGCGCGGTTTAACTACTACATATAGACACGTCCGAAATTGAAAAATTGATCACGTGATCTACTCGTCACTCAAAAAGACACGGTTATATGTTTATCCAACACCATCATTCCACAATGACCAAGGCCACCGAAGCCATTTTGGCAGCATTCGCATTAACCGCCACCTACTTCGCCTTATACGCTGGCGTCCTCCCAAGCACCCAAACTTTTCACGATGAAATCTTGCCATTTTTACCATGGTGGGGTTTAGTTACCTTTGGATCCTATGCATTGGCTACCTTAGGTTGGGGTATTATTACCTTCAAGGACAAGGAAAACAAGTACAAGGAGTTGTTGGTCCAAATTGAAGAAGCCAAGGACTTCTACAAGAAGAAGGGTGTCAGTTTGGATTAGATAAGCTAATTATATTCATTTTTTTTCAGGTGTTTAATTGTGGTGGTATGAACTGAAATTTAGACCCAAACCAATGAGATGTTTGAAATATGAAACAGATTAGGAGATTCATGGAAACCGTGTGAATGGTATTTTCAACGAGTTGATTGCTTTCATTACTGGATGCTTTAATTGGTCTCTTTAATTCCCAGCCATGGTTAACTGCCATTTATTCTTGTCTCATGGAATGATCAATCTTGTGAGCAAAGACAACGTACAACAATCATGGATTGATAAAAAGTACGCTATAAATTGAGAATGATGTACATTGAATTCTATTCTATGTAATAAATAAATAATACAGTACTGAACATGTAGTCCAGCACGAGCGGACCTGGATCATCAAGTAGACATGTAGTTGGAACTTGAGGATTAGTATCCACTTACCAATATTAGTGTCAATGTTGAAATGCTTGAATGGTGTAGATGTGAAAAAAGGAATAGGTTTTGAACTTTTTTGTATTCTTTTTTTTTTTTTTATTATTTCATCAACGTCAGAGCAAATTACTTTCATGGTTGCTTTATGGTGCTGGAGCACCTGCTTGAGTGCCAGAGGCTTCTTTTTCCTTTTCACGTTGTGCTTTCTTGGCCTTCATCTTCTTTTCGAGCTGGGCAAACACCTTGATACTGACAGGAACGTTACCCCAAGACTCTTCATCTTCTATCTTTTCTGAGCTTTGGTTAGGACGCAACTCCTCATCACTCTTATCAGCCAATGATAATGGCAAGTTTTCTCTCTGTAACTTAAGGACTGGAGCATTAAAATCTTCGGGCCATCTGCCACCTTTCTTGGCCAAAGCTTCGGCTGCTATGTTTCTCTTCTCGTTCCAGTCCTTGATATCATCTTCATATAATTCCCAAACACAGTTGATACACCCACTCATACAACAGTTATCAGGCTCATTGGGCTTTGCCGGAACCGTTATACCCGCAATCACCCGTGCTTCTCCTCTAGAAACTCTACTAGAAGATTGTGGAGCTTCACCTTTGATTCTACCTCCAAACACCCTAGCGATTCTCTCTTCTGGGGTAAGATCGGGATCTATTTGGTAATTTCCTTCAAATGTGGTTTTGGTATGTTGTTTCAACTTCTTGAGGTCTCTTTCACTCATAAGACTAGCCTCTATAGGATGTGTAGGATGTGTTGGAGTTCTGACTACAAGATCGTAGTAGTCAAACTTGACATCACCGATTTTGACGGGTGTGGATTTTTTCACTGGCCTTGGAGGCCTCCGATTGGCCTTTACGAGACTGGACGTCAAGAGTCTCTTGGAATGCCTTATCATGATGGGACCAAAGGAAATGCAGAATAAGATGTGGTGGAGTAGTTGGAGATTTGGGGTTCAGATACGTGACTATATTTGCTTGTATGTACTGTGTGCAGGTCGGTAATGGGCCATATCACCGGTGGGATCTGGGAGTTTGCGGTGGAAAAGGGGTGGCATGGGTTGCGGGAGGGTCGGCGAGTGTGATTATGTAGATTCACTGTGGTTTGGTGGTTTTTCATGGGGTTTAATGGAGGTTGTCTATGGGAGCTTTACTATTGGCCCATCAAATTAGTAATGAATTACGTAATAAATCACTTTTCTATAGTTCATGGTAGAATCTTATTTATGTAGGACTCTATGGTGTATTGTGCGACTAGAGAAGCTTTAAAATGGCGAGACGAGTACACCAATAAAAAAATTGTTTATTAAGTTGTTAATGTCCAGTTCAATCACTGTTTATTGATGATTTTACTGGTCTAAAGAGCTCAATGCTTTCTCAATACTTAAGAAGAACCCATCACCCATCCCTGCAGACGATCTTGAAGGAGTAGATCCACTTGGTTCATGAGGTTGAAAACTATTATTGACTAAAGTCGTAATTCCTGATTTGTTAAACTTTTCTCTGACTTTATTTTCAACTGGGAGTCTTGAAAAACACACTCTTATATGATCAGTTTCTGTATATCTTTTTACAATCTCATGTAATACTTGAGTGGCAGAAGTATCAATCAGCTTCATGCCTTTGCAATCAAAAACAATCGATCTGATCGTACTATTGTTAAAGTCTCTTAAATGAGGTTGCGAAGGATGAACCAATAACGTACCGTATTTTTCAATTCTAGTGAGTTTAGCCTTTAAATCACCAACATTAGCGAAATTCAAAGGTTCTGGAATTTTGATAATTAAAACACCTTCAATATCTTCAATTTCTGATATCAAATGTGAAAGTTTATCAACTGATTGACTTGATCCACCGACCAGGGGATCGGAACTCATGGGTTCGTCATCAGCAAAATTTGCAAAGCTCTCTTCAATCAATTCGTCAGCATTCCGGAATATTGAAGTATGAGGGATTCTACCTAAAATATGGATACCTGACCTTGAGCTATGTTTGATGACTCTGATAACAGCCACCAAAACTCCCAAAGAAACTCCAGCAGGTGTGCTCCAGAAAAGAGTCGTTAAGAAGATAATTAAGAAGGTGATTATTTCATCATAACCTCCAATATTGTAGAAGAAGCTAAGATCGGCTGGTACTTCTTGTATAACAGTAATACCAATCACGGTGGTAGTTAATGCCAATACACATTCAGGCAAATAGTATAATAAAGGAAGGAAATAAACTATGGCGAAACAGGAACAAATAGCCATAATAATCCCCGCCATTGGAGTAGTTGCACCAGATAAGATATTGATTTTTGATCTTCCAAGAGCACCAAATGCTGGTAAACCACTTACTAAACTGACCACCAAATTAGTTGATCCCAAAGCAATCAATTCACGATTTGAAGATACATTATAATTATATTTTGTACCCAAAGATTTGGTAGCAGTAGTGGAATCAAATAATCCCAAGAGAGTACTAACGAAAGCAATTGAAAAAGTTCTTTCGTATAATGCTAATTTTCTTAATTGGAATGGATTAACAATTTTGAGTTTATGATTAGATGATGAAATATCTCCTATGACTTCGACTCCTTTTTCGTACCATTTGTAGTACCAACATAAGAAAGTTGCTACTATTACCATCAGAAGAATTTCTGGGATAAAGACAGCCTTTTTGATCTTATACTTATTGATCAAAACTTCCTTATAAGTTTTAATACCAACAACTATAGCAAGAGTAACCACAGAAATTATCATGGTAAGTGTATGAGCTTGATCAAAGTTACGAACTGCGAATAGAAATTTATCAAGCAGGGTTTTGTGAGGTTGAGTCAATGCTAATTCAGATAATCCCATTTCTGTACTTAGTTCGTTAATAATCATGATAAAACCCATAGCACCAATGAAACCCTTTAATAATGCTCTACTCAATACACTATCAAGAAAACCTAATCTTAATAATCCACTAGCTAAAAGAATTCCACTTAAAATAGATGTGATAGCCGAGGATACTTCCAATTCCGTGAAATCATGAAATTGCTTATCGTGTCTGATAAGTTCAACGGTTTGTCCATACATAATCGCAGTTGACGGAGATGCACCAACCACCAAAACAGGAACACACCCAAATATAGCATATATTATAGCACCAATAATATTGGAATATAAACCGGTAATAGGTGGTAAATGTGCTAAAGATGTAGCAAACGACATCACCAAAGGAATCTGAAATGATGCCAATGAAAGCCCGGCAAGTATATCTCCTGCCAAAGATTCTTTTATACTATATTTAGGAAGCCAATTAAGAATGGGAATATAGTACGCTAAATATGCATAAAGATCCACTGTCTTTTCTGGCTTTCCAGAAGCCAAGTTCGAGATCTTATTGAATATTTTCCATCCTAATGGTTCATCGTCTAGTGCTTCAAGGTACGAATTGATGGTAGGATCATTCAATGTTTTCAAGCTCCGAAGAGATTGCGAAGAAGGGACGGTATAGAGGGCAGGACGCCTAATTGGCGAGTCTCTTCTTGGTGACCTCAATAAACGAGTGTTTTCGTCCGTCATAGCCTGTTGAATGGTGTGATTCAAATCAGTTTCAACTTCAACAGTGGGACGGAAATATGGTGGGATTTTTGGAGAGATAAGTGACTTTTGAGACAAGATAAGTTGATGCAAAGGTAAATTGAAGGCCAGCAAAGTGTTTTGAATCGATTAAACTCGTGCAATGTCGAGGAATATTGATACACAGTGTTTTCTTCTGTTATCAGGAGCCATAGTGACGTCTTGAACCAGGTGCAGGAATGGTGGGGGTTAGTCAGGGCGATAAACCTGTCGATCTCCAGCTTACAACCTGCAACACCGAAACTAGACACTTCCAAATACTGTACCAATTGCACGAAAGTAATGGATGTGACACCAAGAAAACTGTAAATGCCACTAGCTACTTTAATTCATGTAGATGTAAGGTGTATGCGGTTTTACGAAGATTTACGAGATGATACGTCATTAAATGTGATTATTGACACGAGACCCTCAATATGCCACAATAACACTCAGTTTTACACTTTATCTAGTACAAAAGTTGCAACCACTTCATTTAAACAGCTTTAAAAATTATTAGTTCACTTTCGTTATTTACTGTTCTATATAGGCATATCTATCGTAATCAGACTTAGGCTTGTGGTGGAACTTCAGTAGAGGCAGCTTTTGCTTCTTCAGGTTGTGCCTTAGGCTTCTTTTCCCTCTTCTTACTTGCTTCCGCCACCAATTCTTCAAATACTCTTGCTTCTTCATCTTCAGCCTCGGTTCTATCAACTGCAATGAAAACATCACCAATTAATCTCAATGCTTTAGCTCTAGCAACTCTCACTTGAAGTGGAGTTTCCTTGTCGTCTAAAATAAGATCACAAACTGCTCTAACAGTTCCTTGAATTTCAAACTTAGATCCAGACCATGCAGCTGCTAAAACCTTACCCATTAAATACTTTTCCATTTCGGCGATTTCTTCTGGGGTATGTTTTTCTGGTACTTTCTTCATTTCTTCAATCTTTTCTTCAGCTTTCTTGGCAGCTTCTTCAGCTCCTTCTTTTTCTTTTTCTGCTTGAGCATCTTCCTTGTTTTCTTCTTTATTTTCTTCAGCTTCTTGCTTAGCATGGTATTCATTATCTTCTTGCATCTTGGTGTATTCTTGCATGGTTTTTTGAGCATCTAATGCTGAAGAAACAGTGTTAAAGGTATCTTTAACAACACCACCTTTTTCTTTAACAGAGTACCAAAATCCACCCCATCCAAAGAAAGTTTGATTCTTCAAGAAAATACGGGATTTGTTCTTATAAATATGTCCAATACAGTGTAAAATTTCCAAACCAAAACTTTCCATCTTTAAAGATTCCGCTTCGTACCTCATTTTTTCTTTGAATGAAGCTGCAACATCGTCCTTCATATCAGTTTCAGTGTATAATGATAATCTTTCAACCAATTTCTTGACCAATTCGTTTCTGGTTTCAATCTTCTTGACTCTACATTCTTCTTCGAACTTTTCTAATTCTTCTTTTCTCTTTAATTCTTGTTCTTCTTCTTTGGTAAGTTCTTTCTTGCCAGCAGCGGAAGCACCAGCTTGGCTGTCCAGGCCCTCTGCTTGGATGTAAAGAGGTCTATTTCGTTGACCAGTAGTTGAAGATGAATGGTCATCATCATCATGGCGATGCTTTTCTTGATTGGAGTGTACAGTGGTAGAAGTGTTGGTGTTGGTACTGGTGCCGGTTTTGGCAGTCTCATCGTTGGATTCCTTTGGTTCGTTAGTCTTCTCTTCATCATTATATCCTGACAACTCAGCCGATTTACTCAATTCTTGTAATAAAGACAATTCACCGATCCAATCTTTAAATGCTTCTCCACCAAATATCATGGAGAAAAACTCACTTGGATCTTCAAAACCAGCCTGAGGAATGGACTCTTGTTTACCGAACTTATCGTATTTGGCTCTTAATGTTTCATCACTTAAAACTTGATACGCTTCTCCTACTTCCTGAAACCTGGCAGCAGCTTGAGGGTCATCTGGATTTTTATCGGGATGCAATTTGATGGCTGCTTTTCTGTAAGCCTTCTTGATCTCCAAGGAGGTTGCGTTGGTCTCGATCGAGAGGAGCTCGTAGTATGCCGTGTCTACCACCATTTGTTGAAATACGTTGACGTTGAAGTTGGTAGGAATCAAACCACCAGAAAATGAAGCTGAACGGCTGGAAGAGGGGTCACGTGAGTCTATCTTTCGATGGTGGCAACTCCAGGGCCTAGCAACATTAACAGCCGGCAGTTGGCAACCAGTAGAGAGTACAGATTAGGGTACAGGTGCTGGTGGATGCTGGTTTGGGGTGTAGGTAGGGCAAGCTGTAAAATGTGGGGTGTGAGAGGGGGTGTGGTGGTGCTAACGTGTGTGCTGTGCTTCTCATTAGTTGTACAGTAGGTATTTTTTTGATCTGACTAGTGTAGTAGGTGCATACTCAATAGGGCAATTAGAGGCGGAACAGAGGGGCACAAATGGACCTATTTATAGGAAGAAGAAAAAGAGAAAGAAGTGGATGAAGTGGGCGAAGCGGGTGGAGCGGAAGAAGACTCAAGGTGACCGAAATAGTGGCCAAATGTGACTATAACCGCTATTCTCTGGGTGCAATTGCATACATGTACAGCACAATTGGGTATATTTTAGGGAGTGATAAGGACCGAGTTAGGGTGCTCATAATCTCTATGTACGCAGAATGTGACAGGTGACGTGTAGAAGGTGGTGAATGTATGGGGGCTGTGGGGGTTTCTGTTACTCCATGTTACTGGTGATCCAGGTAGGATCTCACATTACTATGCTGGTTATACACTTGCATCGTATATTTATTTACGAGCTGCAACTTATACATGGCCTTAAATCGCACTGGCTGCACCCATTTGGTTCTCTCCAGACTCTGGGTGTCTCCTCACAATACTCTCATTCTACACTACCAGCGATTATCTCAGTAATTGGTGTTCATCGCTTCCTCGTTCTTCTAGTGCGTATAATACACATATATACAAGATGCTAACGCCATTAGTTCGGCTATTGACTGGGACCACCAAAGGTAAAAAAAAAAAATAATGAAAGAAAACTAGACAATTTCCAACCATGAGAACTTTTGTCATAATTATCCTAGATTTTTTTTTTCTTCTTCTTTATTTATCACTCTAATTGGAGTAATAGACCTTTCTTAAATCCACAATCTTCTTACCTCTACCAGCAGCCAAATCTTCAATAGATCTTTGCTTGGTCAAGGCCTCAACAAATCCCTTAACCACCAAAACTGGGTTTCTGGACTTATAAACTTTACCACTAAGATCCTTAATACCAGCGGCTTGACAAACTTCAAAAATATTTCTATTTACTCTTAAACCAAAACCAGCAGGAGCAGATTTAATAAATAATTTAACAGCATGATATTTATATTCCACATCACCTAAAATGGTTCTTTCTTCATATCTTGGAATTGGAGTAAGGTTTTTAATGGCATTCCAATGAGCTTTACGAGCAGCCACTCTAACACCATCTCTTGATTTACCAATACCTAAACCAATAGTACCTCTTTTATCACCCACAATAGTCATAACAAAGAAACTTGGAATGTTACCTTTAGAAGTTTTATTGGAGACTCTTTTCATAATAATTGGACGGACGTATAATGATTTAATATAGTTTTCTTCTAAACCAGTTAATTTAGCAATATCACCAGCCAAATTATCTCTTTGGAAAACTCTTTTACCAGCACCACCTTCTTTGAATCTTATTTTCAAATCACTTCTATCAGCACTAGCTATTTGGGGGATTTCTGGATATGGTGATGATTTATTGGCTTGATTTGGGAAAACAACCGGTTCTTCCCACTTAGCATCAGTCATAGAATAATCAGATTCTTTTTGAGTAGGTGCTACTTTGGAAAATCCTCTGAATCCCTTTTTCTTCATTTCTAATACTTCTTGAGGATCCACCAATGATTCAGTAATCTTGATACTTTGTAGTAATTGTGGTGAATAGTATTTGGATAAAAAGTCAAGATGTTCCTTTACCTTGGAGTTTTCTTGCATGGCGACTCTGGAAGTCGACAAGAGTCGCTGAGAAAGACCTTGACCAAGTCTCGTTATTGGAAAATTACACCTGAACATCTCCGACACAACCAACGACTAGTGAGGTTATAATTTGTTGATTAAGTAATGGTTGTTGGTTGAATTTTTCACTAGGTTTAAAATTTTAATGTTGTGCACACGACCGGTATGGTGGTGAGACAAGTGAGAAGGAAGGGCAGAAAAATGGGATGGGAGGGAGCCAACGGGGTCAAGTGGAGAAGAGGAAACTCTATTGAATATGCCGTTGATGGCTGGGGTGTTTTGGATATCGCTGGTGGCTGTGTGTGGTTGTGGTGTTGAAAAGTAGTACCTTATCTGGTAGTGTGACAGACCTGTATGGATCTGGTGTAAACATGTAAAAGGTGCGAAACTGTAGTTTAAAGGCTGAGAGAGAGGAATGGCCAGGTGTGTTAGGGTGGTATAAAGAGAGTAAAAGATGTGTATAAGAGAGTTTTTTCGGAAAGCAAGCGACTGAGAATATGGCCAGGGTACAATTGAATTTTTTTTAGAATTTTTTTTTCTATTTTTACGATGTTCTTATTGTATTTAAATGTTATTCCAGTCTATTTCTAGAGTATTGTACTATCCAATATTGGTTGAAGCTGCAAAATTAAGAGCTTTATTAACTTGAAATTGGCTCTTTCATGCTTCACATCCTTTGGAATCTTGTGAGTGTATAGCCCTTTATAAGCTCGTTCTAAGATGGGCTGTTTCATATTCATTGGACTTTATGTATATTTGGCTTTAATATGGATGTCTATACTCTATTCAATTAGAGACTTTTTTGCCCTCTCCATGTTTATGGTGATTTTCTCAAGCTGGAATTTATCGGGGTATATGCTTTATTAATGTGACTCGTCACCCATTGGATAGTGAGTATATCTACAAGGCTAATTGCTAGCAAGACATGGATTAGGACTATCAAGCCCAAAAATGATGATGGTGGATAAACACAGAGAGAAGTAAATGAGATGTAAAGGATCAGTTTATTCTATATAACAATGACTTTATTCTAATCCATTAGTGAGTTTCAACTGGTTGAGATGCAAAGTCTTTAGAACCATTTTCTTTAGTTTCAGATAATTCATTAAGCTTAGGGTCAGTGGTTTCAGAAATCTTCTGAGATGAACTATCTGAAATATTATCTGGAGAAGTATTCGAAACATTTAAAGGTTTGATATGATCATCAGAGATTGATTGTGGTCCATTGACTGGAGAAAATTGTAATTTTTGATTTTCTTGTTGAAGTGCAAGAACTTCACTCTTTAATCTTTCCACTTCTTTATCTAATCTCTTTCCAAAGACATCAATATAATAGGTGGCCCCATTATAACTTGCCCAGATGAAAATAGTAGATACAAATGCTCCACATAAATGCTTGTAGGTAAACCAAATTGGACAGAACATCATAGTTAAAAGTTGATAACCAAATTGAATTAAAGTAAAGGCAAGTGTTTGCATCCAAAGGTATGGAAGTGAAGAAACAAATCTTCCAAGAGGAGTCTTTGCATTCTTCTTTTTCAAGAAAGTGAAGGAAGTAACTCTACCTTTATCAATTTGTTCTTTTCTTCTAATAGTGATGAAATAATGATAAGATACTTGCCAAACAGTATAATAGAAAGAAGTCCAAATAATACCATTAATAAAATTCCACTTATCAATACCAGCCACTGCTGGATATCTAACCTTAAGATATTCTTCTGGTAATTCATGAACAATCACAAACATGGTAACTGGAGGCATCACATGAATAAAAGAACTGGTAGTTTTTTCAATTGAGTGAAGTACAAGAGAATTTCTCCAAGTAATCACAGCAAAGGATAAAGTACCCATTGATAATGAAAACACAGAAACAAATAAAGATTTTGAATCTGGGAAAAACCAAATAAATGTCATAAGTAATAAATTGACATAGTAACACAAATCCGCCAAAAAGTATTGGAACGATTGTTTGAAATAAGAATAGAAACGGATTGGCATTAAGACTGCCAAGATAGCAGTATGGAAATGGGGGAAATAAATAGGGTATTTACCAATCATAAAACCGGCCATGGAAATCAAGAAAACGGCCAAAGCATAGAATAATTTTTCGGTAGACGAACTTTGTAAGTTTTTTTGAAGTCTTTGGTCGAATTTCAGAAGACGTTTATTGATTTTTTCTTGGAGGTTCAAGATTTCCAAATCTCGCGATTGTTTATTGTTGTACTTGTTGAACTTCTGTTGGGTCTTCAATTTCATATCTTTGAACTTCTTCTTGGTGGAGTCACTGACACTGTCGATATTCAAGCCAAAGTCAAAGTCATTGACAAACAAAAGCTTGGACAAGTCGATAAACGACACCGAAGAGCTGGAATCGCTTCTTCTAAGTTTGGGTGTATCAAAGGGCGATCCACCCGACAAGTTGATCAAGTCTTCATCCGAATCCAGCATCGCTGACAGTCTTCTGGTATCAGGAGTAGCATCTTGTTCATTGGTTGCCGTTGTGGTACCAGTAGCACTAACAGTAGCAGTAGCTTCAACCATAGACGTGTTGATGGTCCCGGTACTGTTCGATTTTGGTGCCATTGCGGGTTATGGGACTGTGGTGTAGGGACGATGGGACGATGGGACGGAGGAACAGGAGGGTCACACAGTTAAAACTGGAATAAAGTTGTTTGTGGCTTTGTTGGAGTAATCAGTTTTGTTCTGATTGGATCAAAGAAAATAATACACGCTGGGGCAAAAAGTGGTGGTGGGCAAATCACGTCACCTTGTTCTGATAAATATCCACCAGCGATGAGTTCCTTTATATATAGTAGGTAAGTTGATAAGAAGAGTTATGGTATGGTACCAACAGAGGAGATAAGCATGCAACCACGTGTAGTTGATGACCAAAAAGTTGGCTGCAATCACTCAATCTTTTTTTTTTGTTTGCGCACGTGAGTGATTGGGGCAGAAGGCGTGAGGTTTTGATAAGTTGACGCACCAAGGTGATACTAGGAGGTGATACTAGGTAGGGCTGCAGGGAGAACGAGTGGGGGACGGGAATGGGTGGGGTGGGAGTGAGTGAGTGAGAGCCGGCAATATGCCGTTGTGGAGGTGACAAACTAGCCGGTATCTGGGGGAGGATCCAGGACGTTACAGGGCGAACTGTGTTCGCTGATCTCGTATATGTTTCTGGTTTGGAGTATGAAGAAAGATTTTTAGTGGCGGCGCACGGCACACGAGACACCACATGCAGTATGCACACTGTGCCAGGCTAATCAGAGGTATCCATTTTTGCGCGATATGTGAGTGAACATTGAGTTCTTGTCGCGTGAACAGACTGTAGGTCTATATCAGCATCACACGAACACCAGCGATAGAGCGAGCGCTACTCCAGTGTCAGGTCGAGCACCTCTGTAAGCTGCAGCAAGTGCCAGAGCAAAGACCCGAAAATGCTTTCTCATGGTACCACCAATTGGTAACGACAAGATCACAAGATCACGTGACCCCAGCCTACCATGACGTCAAAACGTCTTTTGACAGCAATAAGATATTTCCTGTGAAGAACGCATAAGCAGGCTGGCACTGAGTTGTGGGGCGCAATTTGCCATTAAACCTTGGCATAATACTCTCTGAAGGACCTTCAAGCCATTCTGGCCAATTGGGTCAGCTAAATAAACTACAGGCTCTTTCAATTCAGTTACATATTGTCAATTTTTGTCGTAGCTCATTAGTCTATTAATTGCCTATAACAGTCTCTATTATACATGCTCGTAATTAGACACATTTGGAGTCAAGTATATGATTAAACTCGTGAAACGAGTAATTAAAAAGGGGAAAAAAAAGCATTAGATTAGCAACAGCAATTAGGATTACTGTGATTTCTGATGAGTTTTTCTTCAGTGAATATGCCAGGAACATGTTGTTATCATGACATGGTACTTTTTTTTTTGGGTTCATTGTATTTGTAGCATTTAGCGAGCCTCTTGTTCAACAGCACCTTTCATGGCTTCGAAGTTGTACATCTTCTTGTTGTTCTTTTTGTTTGGAACATGAGGGTTCTTTTGGTTGTATTCAAAGCATTCTAAAATACAAGCCTTTAAATTGTCAACACTTTCTTGACAAAGTTGGAAATGGAAAGCCAATCTACCACCCATGAGCTTAAGGTTGTATTTTTCACGAGCAATCAGAACCAATCTAGCATCATCCATTTTGTTGGCCTTAAGATCAAGGAAAACAAAGTTAGTATCAACTGGGCTTTCTAATATAATACCATGTTCAGTACAGAAATCCCCGACTTGTTTGGCAAGAGAATGTGAGTATGCTAATTGTGAAAAGTTATGTTCGATGGCATGAATGGCCATAGAAGACATAATACCTGCTTGTCTAATACCACCACCATTTTGCTTTTTGAAATGATTAGCTTTAGCAATCATTTTTTTGGTACCAACCAAAATAGAACCCATTGGAGCACCTAAAGATTTGGAAAGACAAAGAGAAACAGAATCGAAATGCGAACAATATTCTTTGATAGAAACACCAGTTGCAGCCAGAGCATTCCATAATCTAGCACCATCTAAATGCATAATAATGTTATTTTCTCTGGCAAACTCAGAGATTTTTTGAATTTCTTCAATTGGCATAATTATACCATGAAGTGTGTTTTCTAAAGAAATGATTTTGGTTGGAGCGGCATGAATATCACCATCATCAGCAGTGACATTATCCATGACATCTTCCAAAGTTAAGTAGTTACCATTAGAAGGAACAACCGGATGAACCATGGCTTGAGATAAAGTAGCCAAACCACCAGCTTCATGTAAAAAGACATGAGCTCTATGGTCACACAATACACTATAAGGAGGTTGGTGTAAATTGGCTCTTAACCCAATTTGATTGGATAAAGTACCACTGACACAGAACAACGCAGCTTCTTTGCCAGATAACTCAATCATCTTTTGCTCCAATAAAAGAGTGGTTTCATCTTCTTGGTAAACGGAGTCACCGTAGGTGGCGTTCAAGCTGGCTTGAAGCATGGACTTGGTAGGAACAGTGAAGGTGTCACTACGGAATTCGTTGTAGGTAGTAAATCTTTCAATGGTCATTATGGTTTATAATAGTAGGAATATGATTGGTAGTAGTAATAGGAGTAGGAGGAGGAGGAGGAGGATGATGAGGAAGGAAGAATGATGTAGCGAAATAGACGGAGGCTTTAGCTTTACTATAGTTTTGCTATGTTAACTAAAGTAAGGGAAGATTGGGGAATTAATACTTTTGGACAAGTCAAAGATTTGTAATTACAAGTTGCCGCAACCGGGGTCTTTTTATATGTTTAGGTTTAGTGTTGGCAGCATCTGGGTAAGAATGGGTGCGACAAAAGAAATTCAACTCATCGTTTGGTCGCAAAAAGTAAAAAGGCGCGGACTGTGTGAGATGAAAGAGAAAAAAAAAAGCACTTCTACCATCATTCACATAGTACATACTACAGTGCATTACATAGTGTGCAAGTGTAAGGCAATTGATGTCTAAAAAGGGAGCGATGAGTCAGTTAAGAAAAATCAAAAGTGGAGGCAGATGACTGACAAAATTCCCATATGTGGCAACACACAAGAACAACACAAGTGTTCAATTGTGGGTGACAAGAAGAATTCCCCTCCCCGCCTTCCTCCTTCCTCTTTTTTTTTATTTTATTTTTATTTTACTCCGGGAACCCACCCATTTCTATTTCTACTACAAAACTATAGTAAATCATTGGTAATGTTGGATTTGGTCAGGTGGTCACTTAATGTAACAACCCCACTTACTTACAATTTTTCAAACCGCATCTCGCTTACTGTATCCATTTCTGACACGTGACAGCCCGCATTCACCGCCAGTACCCGAAAAAAGAAAAAATTTTATAGCATAAATGCCTTAAGGTACACTAATCCCGACGTTTTTTTCTAGGTTTAGCTATTGCATATTTTTATTTTTTTCTCCGATGTTTTATTTGGAGATAGTGCATATTCAACGGTCAAACCTAAACAGTCTCTAAAACTTGTACTGATCGTATTGGTCATATGGCTCAAACTGATCATACTGATTATTATTACCGGTATTATTTTGCATGTGGGGTTGAGGATGCGATTGAGGATGCGATTGAGGATGCGATTGAGGTTGTGGATGAACATGAAGACTTTGATTGTAGAAGTTGTTTTGATCATTACTCATGGTAGGATTAAGGTCTAGACTCAGTCCAAAGGGTTGAAATTCCGCCATACCTATATTAAAGTTATGGGTACTAGGATTGGTATTGTCTCGCCAGATTTGACTATTTGACACACTTCTACCGTGATTAGGGGTTCCGTCCGAGCTTGGAGGTGCCACCATGTCCCCACCTCCACCAACACCTCCTCCAATATTATTACCAACAGATCCCCCACTATTCGCGGTTGCACTAGCACTAGTACTAGCACCACCACCACCACCACCACTGCCGACACTATCATTCCAAAGAGTAGGAGCCACAAGATACCCCGAGTCATTGGAAATCCCGGACGCACTGACTCCCCCAGGGTTGACTCCCCCCGCGGTGACTCCTCCTCCTGGTACCAGCGTACCGCCGGCTCCGCCAGTAACCCCACTAATCCCAACATTGTTTACTCCTCCATAAACACTGTCGTTGTGGAGACTAGTTAACGAGTCATTTGTAGCAAAAAGTTCGTTCCTGGATACCCCAGTTGGATTCCAAACCCCGGTGCTCCGTTGGCCTCCGGGTGTCACTGAGGCGCTTCCATTGGTACTATTCAAACTAGCATTGGTAAGGCGTGGTGAGTATGAATATAACAATGAATTAAAATCGTAACCGTATAATGACAGAGGTTGTGATGCTTGCGGTGGTTGTGGATGTTGATGTTGATGGAGATGAGAATTTTCTTGGTGTGGTGAATTTAAACTACCAGTATAAATTTGGTCATCATATGGAAATCCAGACATTGTAGGTTGATTTAATGATTGGCCAATTAACAGTTCTGATTCTGGCGTTAATCGGGTCGGAACTAATGATGGTGAACTAAAAGCATTATCATTAACATTGATACTTGGTGCTATCATCAGTCCTGGACTATTAACCATTGAATTCATACTATGAATTAATCCATTAGAAACATCAATATTGATGCTATTATTAGAAGCACCATGATTAATGTTGGAACTACTATGGTTAATATTATTAATATTAGTAGTCGAGTTATTCAAATCAAGTTGATTAAGTCCATTATTAAATTGCATTCCATTAACTTCAAAATTATTGGTATTGGTATTGGTATTGGTATTGGTATTAGTATTAATATTGGTATTGATATTATTATTAGTAGTATTGTTACTACCATGATGCTCCATGCTGGATTGAATTCCTTCCATTCCAATTGGTTGGGTGTTAATTTGGTCATTATTTGGCTCTTCATTTGAATAAACCAGAGTATAATGATTATAAAAATTATTGGTTCCATTCTCTTCAATTGAAGGTGAAAAACTTCTATTTGGAATTCTACCATTAGAATTGAATTTTGGTTTAGGTAATGCGTTATTAAACCCTCCAAATTCAATCGATGCCTGATATTCATTAAGCTTCATTGGTTGATACGATTTATCCTTACTCTGTTTGAGAATTTCCAAGGCTTGATGAATTGATAAATATTTTTTAATTTCACCTCTGTATGCTTCTCTCCATTGAATTTCACTTTCTTGATAAGTATTAATTTCATGCACAATTTCTTCTTCCCATGATGGCATGATCTTGAAGATTTTATATAAAGTATCAAACACTTTAGGATTAATGTTTCCTTCTTTGGTGAAAATAGTAGATGATGTTGAGGTTTCATTATTAATTATAGAAGATCCCGTTGATGGTACAGATGCAGTGATTGGGCCATTGAATTCTTCAACTAATGGTTCTAATTTAGTTAAAATTGAAACAAGTTCTTTCTTCTCTGCTAATAAAGATTTCATATTTTCTTCAATCTTTTCATTTGCTTGTCTAAGATTATCATTATTAATTGCAATTTCTTTAATTTCTTGATGTATTTTTTCCTTTTCATTGGTTTCCCCATTCAAAAATTGAGTATTTTTTTCGTTTAATTTTTTAATTTTTTGTTTCGATTCCTCTAATTTAATCAGATATAATTCAATACTTGCTTTTAATGAATTAAGTTGATTAGTCAATTTTAATTTTTGATAATTTAATTTATCTTTATTTTTCTCCAATGATTTAACATCATGATCCTTCTTTAATTTAGTATCAGTTTCTTCATCATATTCTTGTTTATAAAACTTCAATTGATCTTGATAAGATTCAGATTCTTTTTCAATACGACTTTGATAATTTTTATATTCTTGATTCATTTTAATAGTTTCATACTGGAAAGCCACCAAATAATCATTCAATACTTCAGAACTAGTCGTAGACTTAACAACATCAACAGTAATAGATTCAATATCAAATTTCCCTAACGGTTTACTTTTTTCTTCTGGAGTTGTTTTAGCTTCTATTTCTCCCATATCAAATACTTCACCATGTTTCTTATCAATGGTTTGAATGTAAACTGGTAAACTTTGAGATCTAAAATTGGTTAATGAATTCACAGCAATGATTTGGATCTGGTATAGTTGTGAAGTTCCTAAATTATTAAGCTTACATGATTTAGACGTAATGGTTGCCACCTCTTGGTTATTGATCATCAACACATAGTACAAATTTTCATCCGCTTTGATCTCAATATCCCAATGAATAATAGCAGACACTTCGGTGATGGAATCAATGCAAATATTGGGTGAGTGTGGAATCTCAATATTCAAATCTTCTATGAGTTCTTTGACTGGAGTTTTAAGAATCTTGAAGCATCGATATAAAATCCAACAGATCGATGGCACCAATGTTAGTAGTGCCTCAATCATGACGACAGGGTTATGAAGGAAATGACTGGTATGCGGTTATCCACGGAAGGGAAAGGCAAGTGAAGTGTAGGGACGGCTTCTGTTGGGTCTTCTGTCGGATGATCTGTTGGAGTCACAGGCGATGTAAAAGTCTTTGTTGAAGGGCGGTCTGCACACGACCATAGAGAACAAAGTCACAAGCTGGACCTGGAGGGATGGGGTTTTGGGAAAGAAGTGAAAGGGGAGGTGGCTGACGTGGGAGATGAAGGGTTTAGGAGCTGTTATAAGCATTTATTGCTCCAAAGGGGCGAGGTTGCT
This sequence comes from Suhomyces maxii, assembly GCA_030574995.1. Lineage (NCBI taxonomy): Eukaryota > Fungi > Ascomycota > Pichiomycetes > Serinales > Debaryomycetaceae > Suhomyces > Suhomyces maxii. The sequence continues at coordinate 67,992 of JAJMGC010000052.1, forward strand.
ACTGTATTTCTGTTTGATGGGGTTGTGTATTTTTAACTCTACGAGACCTATTTGTACTGTGAATCCCAGGAAACAAAAGAAAAGCAATTATTCCAGTGAGGATAGCGGAGAGAAAAACATATTTAAAATAACCTGCTAGTATTTCACGTAATATTACTACAGGATTCAGCAGGGCATCTCGAAAGAGATTCGTATTAGTAATTTATTACGTAATTAAAGTTTAAAGAGCCGCACTGGCTATTTTTGTACTGTTTAATGTGTTCGACAATCGCGCGTGTTTGCGACAAACAAAGGGATCATATTTTTGTTGTCTATTGTACCAAATTGATTCATACAATATCTCTTGTCCGAAAGATGAGTAGGGTTTTTAATCTTTCATATGGCTTTGAAATCGCGACTAAATAGCACCCACTCTTACGCTTCATTCAATAAATCCTGCCAGCTCCCGTGCTGGTCCAACCATTTTTTATAATTTCGACTTAACTATTTAAAAATCAAACTTCAGCCAGATTTGTGACTAACTTAATAAATCAGTCTTTGTGGAATTTATATCATGTAATAAATCATAAGGGACATTTCATCATAGATTACAAGCAGTTTGTTGTATAAAAAAAAACTTTTTCTAAACTACCATGTCTCTTCATTTCTGGCATCATTCACGTCCTCTTCTAACCTGAGGTTCTCTGACATAGTTTCTCTAATAGAGGAAATATTCACCACCACTAGAATAAGATTGAAAGTACCCAATAAGAAGAAAGGAGCCAATATCCAATAGTCACTCCAAACACCTCCAACTTTAGAGATCACCAAAATACCCAAACCGCCACTTAAACTGTATAATCCACTAAGACTTCCCATGGTAGTTTCTTTATCCATTCCACTTAATAAACTCATGCTGGAAATAATAGTACCAATTTGTGCAAGACCAATGAAACTGATCATGAGGAAACATGAGAAGGTTCTTGGATCATAGGGACCGGTGTTGCTACTCAAAAGACACAAACCAAAGTTTCCAAAGATACCTAAAATAGAAGCTATGAGAATAGTCTTTTCCTTACCAACACTCTTACTGTCAATCAAAAACCCCCAAAGTGGTGAAGAAAGCAAAGATACTGTTTGTGCAACTCCAGTAAGAATTGCTGAAAAAATATAACCATCATGACAAGATGTTTTGGAAGGCATATCTGGGGTGGTTGTCTGTTCATCAACATTTCCACATCTACCAGTACGATAGTAGAAGTTGTATACCAAAAGAGGAATAAATACTGAAGTAGTAACAGTGGTTGCTCTAGCCACAAAGGCTGCCACATAAGTCAATTGGATTTTTTTATCATGAACCGATTCAGATAAGGCTTCATAAATAAGGTACCAATAAGGTCTATTGAACAGGACCAAATCCCCAGTATCCGAAGCTTCGGTTATTTCAGCCATTTCTGGTTGAGGAATGTTTGGTAATGACCGCTTAAAATCATAAAGGAATATGAATAATAACAATGCAATGACAACAGCGTAAACAGCAATAATATCATAGGATAATTTAAGACCCGATTTAATATCTATATCATAATTATTCACCAATTTTGGTGGTAACGTAACAAATAATGATACTGAAAAGACAGCTCCTAAACCAGTTGATGCACCAAGTAAAGCAGCGTATTTTCCATTTTTAGATCTACTGGCAGCATTTCCATATTCACCAGTTTCCACTACTTGGTATTCATTTGAAGATCTTGGCCAATAATTCTTGAAATCAAAATCAGAATTGGACAATTCATTGAGTGTGACAGTCACCATACTCATACAGGCAGTGACCCCTACTCCAAACAAGGCTCTATAAACCACAACATCAGGAAAAATACTGGTACTAAATTGTCCATACCCCAAAAGAGCAATAGCAATCACCAATACACTGGTACTTTGAACAAACTTGGAGCCACTAACTTGGAACCACCATAACCCATTAATTTTGTCGGCCAATGCACCAATCAATGGAGCACTTATAATCAGACAAATCTCGTCTACCACTCCCAAGGTTCCGATTACACTGCCTATTTTCTCACCATCTTTAAGGCCAATTACTTCGGTGATGTAGAATGGCTGGGTGGAAGCCACAAAGACCACGATAGACACACATGCAAACCCAGCGAATGAAAACGCTACGAGGTTTAGTATGGAATAGTTCGGATACGTCATGATAATGAACCAACTATAGGTGGAAATGGAGAGTTATCCAAAGTGGTTATGTAGTAGAGGTTTATCTGAAGGATCAGTCAGTCGGATCCGAGCCGGGCACAGGTATGACAAACAACTGGCCAGTTATGGCAATTTATGACATGTCTTGCGACATAACCACATAATACCTACAGTATCCAATAATTCTGGCACACTAAGTTGCAAACCTTAGAGTCGGACGAGACTAACCAGCTGCTATGGCTTCTATTTTTGACAGCGGGTTCTAAGGTGCTCCCGTCTACAATTGTATCCGATGTGTATTTCCGTCTATGTTGGTTTTTAACTCTATATGTGCCTTATATGTCACTTCCACATAGAATTTTTTACGGGATTATGTAGTGATAAAAAAAGATCCATAGGCTTCTCCAGTGATAAGATTCTGCATTCCACGGGTGCTTAGTTCCTGCCAAGGTGGCAGTAGCTTTATCCGATTCGGATTCGTAGTTACACCCTAGTGTTGCTTTTTCCTTCCGGCTAATCAGCGGAAAAAGTCCACAACACACGTGAGCTTCGCTGCATCGGATTCTCGGATATCCATTTGGGTGCAAATCAGTCATCATGAGACATGTCAGCCTCACCGCCTCTCAGCCTTATCGGATCAGATCCGATCGAGAATAGCCAGTATAAATAGGCTGCAAAGATACCGAACTCTTTGAACTTCAATCATAAAAACAGAAAATCAAAAGAATCAAACATGGACTCACATTCGATACGGTCATCCACCTCCTCTTCTCTAGATAAAGAGGAACAAGAATACACCCAAGCTTATGATGGTGGCCATCATGACGATAGACTCAGGCTCACCAAGACCGAGACCGCCAAATCGCTTCATACTTTGGGTATGACCAAGGACATTCCTGCTCCAGATATCACCAATCCTAAGAACACTGAACATCCTATTTTCCCTGAAGAATATACCTTGGAAACCCAGACTGGTTTAGTTCCTTTACATCAATTGCAATCATTAGGAAGAACCGTCACGGAACAGGATCCTGATGCTTCTTCCGTTTTCAAGCCCGATACCGAATTCGTTACCTTCGTTGTTGACGATCCAGACAATCCTCACAACTGGAGTGCATTAACTCGTTGGTTCTACACCGTTCTCTATTCCCTTTTCGTCATTTGTGCAGCATACGGGTCCTCTTGTCTCTCAGGAGGCTTACCAACCATCAACGAGCATTTTGGAGTTTCGACTGAAGTTTCCACTCTTACCGTTTCCCTTATGGTTTTAGGATTTGCTGTTGGTCCTTTGATCTGGGCTCCTATGTCTGAACAAATCGGAAGAAAACCAGTCTACATAATATCGTTTGGTTTATACGTGATATTCAATATTCCTTGTGCAGTTGCTCCTAATATTGGTACTCTTTTAGTTTGTCGTTTCCTTTGTGGGGTTTTTGCATCCAGTGCATTGACAAATGTGGGTGCTAGTATCGTTGATATTCATAAGGAATCAAGATCCTTGGCTATTGCTTTTTTCTCATTTGCTCCATATTCGGGCCCTGTATTAGGAGGAGTTGTCAATGGATTTATTAGTGTTGGTACTGGTAAATATGAAATGATGGTCTGGGTCAACATGGCCTTCGCTGGTATTATGTGGGTGGTTATTATCCTCATGCCAGAAACTTATGCTCCTACCATTCTTAAAAAGAGAGCCAAGAGATTGAGAAAAGAAACTGGTAACCCAAATATCATGACAGAACAAGAAGCTTACCCTTTAACTTTCAAACAACTATTGAATGATAATTTGATCAGACCTATCAAATTCATTTACCAAGAACCAGTCTTGGATTTAATGTGTGCTTTTGTTGCCTTGATTTATTCATTATTATATGCATTTTTCTTCGCCTATCCAGTCATCTTTAGCGAATTATATGGATACAAAGATAACATCATTGGATTAATGTTTATTCCAATTTTAATCGGAGCAGTTTTGGCTCTTACCACCACTCCAATTATTGAAAAAAAATATGCTGAGTTGTGCAAGAGAAGAGAACCTACTCCAGAAGATAGACTTATTGGAGCTATGATTGGAAGTCCATTTCCATGTATTGCCTTATTTATTCTAGGTGCTACTTCTTTCAAACATATTATTTGGGTTGGTCCAGCTTCAAGTGGTATTGCATTCGGTTACGGTATGGTTCTTATTTACTATTCATTAAATAACTATATCTTGGACACTTATGCCAAATATGCTGCTTCTGCCTTAGCTACCAAGGTGTTTTTGAGAAGTTCAGGTGGTGCTGCTTTCCCACTATTTGTCACCCAAATGTACCATAGATTGGGATTGCAATGGGCAAGTTGGTTATTGGCCTTTATTTCTTTGGGTATGATTGCTATTCCTTTCAGTTTCTATAAATTCGGTGCTACTCTTAGAGCCAAATTGTGCAAGGAAGATTATACTATCAAGCATATTTGAGTTGGTCTTCACCTGACTGGTGGGATCTCATACATATACATACTATTAATTCATCAGCTACTATATACTAGCTATTTATTTCTCAATTAATACACTTAATACATATTATTTTCACCTACAATATAGTTAGTTCCTGTAAATTATATATTTATCAAAATACTATTTTTTGTTTAATTGATTTTATCTTAATATCTATTTTATTTGGATGCAATTTAAATATTGTAAATGACAGCTTATAATTGCTTTATTTTGTTCATTTTGAGGACTGGATCCACCTTGAAAATCCAATTAGTTGATTTGTTCAGATTCAAAAGCATTGACATGCATTTCATCCATCTGTTCAACCTTGGCTGGGTGATGTTCGGTTCCCTTAAGCATCTTGGTAACCTCATCCAAGTCAACACCAGTTACCGAGGACATAAAGGCACCAATTTCGATGTTTTCATGGTTACCCAACAATCCATGGTATTGCTTGTGAGAAAGCAACTTTGACTTGATAGCTTCAGAGTTTGTATGTGCGTAGATATTAACATCAACAGCAGAGTGGCCATGGGTGGTCCATCCAGTTTGGGATCTCACAGAGACTATATTGTTCAAGACGTACAAGAGATCATTGACGTTGTTGGCATTTTCAACAATCAAGTTGATTTCTTCCTTGGTCCAAGTATTGATACCCAAATCCTTTTCGATGATTTCACTAGTAATAAAGTTCTTGAATTTCTTGGTGTCATCCTTGTTGGAGTAAGAGACGATCTTACTGGCCAAGTATTCACCAGAGTGGGTGCTGTTTAATAATACTTCTGGGTACCATAAGTAGTCAGGGTATGAAGGACTGACTTGTCTGGCAGTGACCAAACCACCGGTTTCGTGGTCCGAGGTAGAGATAGCAACGGTTTCAACTTCAGTTTCATCAATGTACTTAATGACTTCTTGAAAAGCCCTGTCGTAAGCTAAGACTTCTCTAACTTGAGCAGCTGGATCATTGTGGTGACCAGCATGGTCAATTCTACTACCTTCAATCAATAAGAAAAAACCCTTATCGGAATCCTTAGTGGCTTCGGTTAAAGCGTTCAAAGCAACCTTGACTTGTTCAGCCAAACTTGGGTAGACCTTGGAATCACGGTCAATATCATAAGGAATATCACCATCAGCCAATAAACTCAAAAGTGGTAAAGAAACATTGTGACCTTCGTTCAAAGCATCGAATTCAGCCCTGTTACCAGCATATTGCCATCCATTAGATTGAGCTTCCTTAATCAAGTTTCTGGAGTCAGCACGACATCCAAAGTAATGACATCTACCACCACCAATGATCAAATCAACAGATCTACCTAAAGGATATTCACCTAATTGGTGTTGAGCAATCAAATCTTCTTGGAAACGGTAATCGACATGGGCACTGAATGCAGCTGGAGTGGCATCGGTGATTCTAGTGGTAACAACCAAACCAGTCATATAACCTTGTAACTTCAAGGCTTCCAAAATGGTCCCACAAGGTTTCTTGGAAGGATCAACACCAATAGCCCCATTGTAGGATTTCAATCCACAAGAAAAAGCGGTGGCACCAGCAGCAGAATCAGTAACCAAAGAACTACTGGATCTAGTTCTAGAAGAACCAATCAAGTATTGATCCAATTCCAAGACATCATCAATGGATAATTTGTCTCTAAATTGTCTGAAGGATCTGGCCAACGATAATGAGGCAGGACCCATTCCGTCGGTGACCATGAAAATAACATTCTTTTTCTTATTAACATCAATTTGGGGTTCAGTGTCTGACTTTCTATTAAAGAAGAGTAAGAATGCCACCAAAGCCACCAAAAGAATGTTCAAAAAACGAGACAAAAAGTTGGTGAACCGAGGCTTTTTGGAGTTGTAGATGGAGGAGGTTTCGCCTCCTAAAAGAGCTTGGCTTTCGGACGCCATTGATGTGTTGGACGAGAAAGAGGAAGAAGACGAGGACGGAAGAGAAGGCCTTATCAGTCGCGTTGGCTCCTGGTATGGTGTACACTTGGCGGTGTGTGCAGGAGCTGGTAGCGAGGGCTCGCAATAGAGTCAGATACAGTCTTTTTTATTATACTTCATACCTCGAGTCGGATATATTCGTACCCTCGGAAATAAATGATTCATACCAGTGACCGAATATATTCATAATACCACTTCTATC
>JAJMGC010000053.1:0-72892 GCA_030574995.1 Suhomyces maxii
TCATTTCGAACATGTTACAATAATGAAACAAAATTGATGCTTTTCTGATACCCCCACAATAATAGGAACTTTGTTGCTTAAATCCTTTTGAATCTGTGGCCTTCATGCTCACATATGATAAAGTGCTCATCTACATCCTTGGAATATGCCACTTCTCTTGCCAAAGATTCTCTAAGCTTGGACTAATCTCGGGATTTCATCTTCTAGTTGATGAAAGGGATCTTTCAGTTCTATAGAAATGTGATGTATCAAGTGTGATGTGTCAAGTGTGGTTTGTTTCAAAAGAAATATTATCGCACGTGATGACACCCATGAACACATTTGTAATTATACTCTGGTAATCTAAGGAAACTCCTGAAACAATTATGCCTGATTAAATTTGTGGAATTTACCACATTTGCTGAAGCCTGACTAGTTCTATACGGATTCCCATTACCATTCTATATGAGTATTAAGTTGATTAATATATACTACCATATGTATTTCTAATTACTTGGTAAACTGCCTCTTAGGTACTAGGCTGTCAACACAATCAGATTGCCACACTCATATATTTAGCATCCACCAAAATCTTTCGTGTATATTAAGTTTACTTCTATCTAAAGGAGCTTCTTGAAACTTGAAACCAAAAAAGTTTACAGACTAGTTCGTGCTACGAGCTTTTAGAATCCATGTCCATTTACACATTGAACAGGTATAAGGGACAGATTACCACTCCATTATGATAAGTATCCCTATTTTGATAAATGAAACCGCTTCTAGTTCAAGCATTCTTTCACTTTAAATCATATGACAGGAGTCCTTTATCCTGTCTTATTTTGCTCTTTTGGTGAAATAACTTCCCCACCAGTATCTAGACAGAAAAATCGCATCTAATAGTGTAGGTGTTTTTCATCATTGGGAAGCGGTAACTTTTCGCACCCAAATATGTAACATTAAGGACTTTTGTCTCAAAATATTACTATACAGTACCACCCACGGCAGAGACACTTCTAGACCCATAAGTTTCAGCCTCACAAAGCAACCAAAAAGGGCCACATTCAATCTAATTGAACCACTTTGGTTCCAAGACAAGTTCCATCATTTTTTTTTTTTAATTTTAAAGCTATAGAGTACCGGCAAGCTCAATTGGCTGGACAGATCTTACCAATTGAGCTCCGACGGTATCTGCTATAGGCTATTAGGTATCAATGGTAGCCTTTGGTTCTCAATAATATCCTTTTTGGTGATATCGCACTTAAACAACCAGGACCATGAATGACTCATAGACGGAGGAAACGGAATTAGAGCGAGTTTCCACACGCCTTGGTCCGAATCGGTCCAAATGATTCATTCACTCATTAGACCTACCTGTTAAACAATCCTGGTAAACAGGTCACATTGAAGGTTTCAAACTCGGCCAAGATCAAACTATCAAGCACCGAGGGTTAGTCAGAGGTGTATTAGCCAAATTGACCAATGAGTAGAGCCAATTCGGGGGATCAACATTGAGTCATTTGTGATCAAGTCCAAAGTGCTTTGATCTATCTGTCGTTTTTAACCACATTTATCTGTAAATGTATGTTGGATAGAGTTCTTAACCATACGAGGTCATTTGTTCAGGGTAAAAAAATAACCAGACCGTTAAATGTGCGACCAAAATTACCAAAATAATCAGTAAAGGGGTCAATTTGCACGTAATCCCCTCCTTCAGCCTCAATAGTAGCTAGCTGATGGCAAAAAGGTTTAAACAGAAGTGTATAGGGCTTAAAAACTATAAGAACGGGGTCAATTGTCGGTCTTTTCGTAGATTCTTCTATTCATTCAACCATTACAATCACAATTATGTTATTAACAACTGTCTTTATAGGTGCAATACAATTTGCAGCTGTCGCTAATTCTCAACCATTGGAAGAGGTTTCTACTCAAAAGGCATATAATTTTATAAGGCCTGCTGATAGTAATCCTGATGATATTGGAAGAACTGATCCTCAAAACACATATTATTATGATACTTCATCCAGGGTGAAGTCCCTTTCTTCAAGTGCTACAAAGACTAGTCAGGGAGAGACAGCAAAGTCTACAAATGGAGCTGGACCTGGAGCTGGACCTGAATATTTGAGCTATTCTGTGCCGATGGCATTGGTATTGGTAAATGGTTTACTTTGAAAGTACAGGAAAGCCCCCTTGCCACATGGTTACATCGATCATCCGTACATCATTTTTCTATCAGTTTTGACTGACATCAATATTGAGCCCAAATCAAGCTGATATCTGGCTTGGATCTTTATATTCTATTTCTAAAGTCCCCATCTTCCAGGGTGGTTTCATCATTTCTATACTGGTTTTTAGCTGTATTAAATATACATCAATTTCTAGATCAATTGTAAGCTCAATTCATATGGGAGTAGCAAATTTTCAAGGGGCTGGTGTAAATGAAAAAGTTTTCACTCACGTTCTTCCCCTCTAAAGTAGAAATGATTAGATCTGCTGAAATGGTTGCAAATATGTAAGGGCTGAACACCCACGTATGCATGCATATACAAAAAAATAATATGAAGGAATGATGTACAAAGATAAAAATAGTATTGATGGTCAATAGTGACTGGTCAAGAAATATAGAAAGGACTGAGGCATGCCTGGCTATTCCAATTCAACGGATTCGGCCGAGTTACGGATCTTGATGTTCAAAATATGACCATGTCAAAAATGATAGGACACTTACGTAGTTGTCATTAATTGGATTTGCGACTATAGATTAAGTGAGATTGATCATCAGAAGATCTTATTCTGTTGTGAAGGAACAAAAACAACTGCAAATTGTAAAACCAGATCTCTATTTAGTGGGGCCGATTGAGTTGATTATAATCAAGGAGTGTAATTATTGAAACTATAAAAGAGGTCAGTTCAAACTGCTAGTTGCCGGTTCTACAATAGAAGATGCAAATGGGGTAATTGTTCACTCTTATAATTCACACCCAGACGTTCAGAAGACCAGATATCCAGCCAAATCCTGTTCAACTGAACCAGTTTCAGGAAACTCATTGACCGCTTATCTATTTAAAGGGACTGCTGTTCCTATTCGGTATAACTATTACGGGGTGCATCAAAGGTGCGAATCCTGAGTGATAGAGAAGATTACGAAAGAGTCTACTACACACAAAGACCCAAAAGACGTCTTAGAAAAACCAATTAGCAAGGATTTCTACTGGTCTAAGACTGACTCTCAGACTGACTCTAACATCGCTAATTTATTGAAGAAATAAATGTCGGTAAGTGCCAATGGTTTGCACATTTGGGCCATCGCTTCCTCTTAACAATACCAAGTCTCGTTGTGTCACAAGGGCTGATGTCTAAAATTCCTCAGCCAGTCTACAAACAGGGATAAGAACAAGAACAGGAGAGAGACCTGTGTTGTATCAGTGCAGAATGCTCTCATGACATTTCTTATAAATACAATATATAGACCATTATTTGACCATTATTGCTTGATCTCCATCACCCCTCTCCCAAAAAAAGAAAAAGAAAAAAAGAACAACCTGCTTGTAACCAACAAGAGTAGAGACAATTGTAATTCACATTTTATGACAATTTAAATTTCATGTTCTTAAAGGATAGCACAATTTCCCAATTTTTGATTAGTGCAAATCAAATCTCTTATCAGAGAGGAAGCCTGAACCGGCCCGCGATGATCCTTAGGACCATGAATGTCGGGAGAAGTCGCGGCTGTGTCGCACTATGAATCATCAAACTGGCGATCCATGAAAAATACCCCAACTTTTACCCTCTTTTGCTTAATATATCCATTATCATGTTGAGAAGTACCGTGTTAGGACGCTCATGTTTGGCAAGACAGGCCCTCAGAACCAAGGTCACCAGCTCCACTTCTGCCTTAGCCTACAAAAACTTACACCGTAACCAAAAAAGACCCGCTTTACCAACTTTAGAGACTCCAAACTGGTCTGCTGATGCTGCAGTTTCCTCTATTTTATATGAAACTCCAGTTCCTTCTAGAGCTCCTAGAAAGCAACATGTTTTGAACTGTTTGGTTCAAAACGAGCCGGGTGTTTTAAGTTCTGTTTCTGGTACTTTGGCTGCCAGAGGTTTTAACATTGATTCTTTGGTTGTTTGTAACACCGAAGTTAAAGATTTGTCACGTATGACTATCGTATTGCAGGGTCAAGATGCAGTCATCGAACAAGCCAGAAGACAAATTGAAGATTTGGTTCCAGTTTATGCAGTTTTAGATTACTCTAATGCTGAAATTATTAAGAGAGAATTATTATTGGCTCGTGTTTCCCTATTAGGTCCTGAATATTTCCAAGAATTAATTGCTACTCATAAGTTACACACTGACGATGGTGCAGCAATTCCTGATTTGGAAGCTACTGATTCTGCTTATCATCCAAACAACTTGGCTCCTTCTGAAGCATTGAGACAAAAGCATATTCATATGGATCATATCGCTACTATCACTGAAAAATTCGGTGGTAAAATGGTTGATATTTCCGACAGAAATGTTATTGTGGAATTGAGTGCTAAACCATCCAGAATTTCTTCATTCATTCAATTATTGCAACCTTTCGGTATTTTGGAAATTGCTCGTTCTGGTATGATGGCTTTGCCAAGAACTCCATTGCACAACGCCATTGAAGAAGATGAAGATGCTATAGATGCTGCTGACATTGTTGATGCTTCTCAATTACCACCAGGTTAAACGAACTTTAAGTGAAGAAGTATGAAACATAATGAAAGTTTGGTTTTTTCTAATTTTGCTTTTTGGTTTTCATTTGAATTCTGATTGGTATGATTTTTTTTTGAGTATATGGACAAAAAACAACCCGAAATCGGTCTATGTCTGCTTATTTAATTCAAATCAATAATCCGGCCCTTTCCAACCTCAAGATAGATATCTGTCAGAATATACAAATATTGATTTGAGTTCAATATCAGCTATATATAGTTTCTTTAATAGAAGAACAGTAATTTTTCTAGGATGAAACGTCTTATACAGTAGCTCACCAACAGTACATGTAGGTAAACCCGATATAAGTAAGATAAACCCCGTTTTGGGAAATAACCGAGATACGTTTGGTGTTGGGATTCTTTTCTTACTGGATATTCTTCACCACCGCATTGTGATTGTGATGGTTACATTGCATTTTTGTGGATTGATAAATTTTCACTAAATGTCCATTGCAGGTTTTCCGTTGCAGCTCACATGAAGATGGTTACAAATTCAACATACCAGTTTTGGAACCATTGAAAAGTCTGGAAATAACCACACCTCCCAAACTGCTTAAAAAAAAAATTTGCCAACAAAGAAAACCGAGAATCATTCACAGTTGATCTGAGTCTAAGACGAGATTGGCTTTTGAATTATGAATCTATTTTTTATCAAGTCCCCCAACCGGCCCAAGCTTTTTCCAGTCTCAGTAACGGAACCACAATAGTCGGAATTGCCAGGGTAATCCTTGGCCTATGCATATTGCAAATGTGGGTGTGCAACCTGCTCAATCTGATTAAATAGGTTACGTTTCTTATGGATTACTAGGTAAAACCACCCATCTACAGGTCCCCCTCCCCCAAAAAAAATAAAATATACGGTGTAATTTTACACAGGAAACAAAAATACTGTAAGTGTTACACAGATTACATATAGGAACATCGTCACAAGGAAAAAAAAATTACTAGAAAATACTCCCTACATTGTAACCTACCTTTCTATTGTAGGGTTAGTAGACTATCGTAAGTGACCAAGAGATCTAGTGAGCTAGTGATCTGGCGGTCTCAAACATTATTTAATGTGTGGAGTGGCAGCAGGGGTTCGTAACATTGCTGCTTTTGACAAAAAACGCCTACTCTAAGTCACTGAATAATGCTCCGTACTTATGTCTGCCTATGTTCGCTAAACTAAGAATGTACGATTTGCGCATATATTAAACAATTTTTTTTTAGTCATGTAAGTCGTCTTAGTCAGGAACTCTCTCTCTTCTCTCTCTGTTTCTTCCTGTTAAGTGCTTTTTAGTGGAGTCTAATTGACATATAAACTTTTTTATTTTTATTTTTTCTTTCTTTCTTCTTGTTTCTTTGCATCTTTCCTTCAAATATTAAACCACTCTTCCATAATGAAGAAAGAACACGAGGAATCGGTTTATGCCCTGAATAATTCTTCAACGGCCTCAGGAAATTCTTCTCATTCGTCTCACCCGTCACAGTATGGTTATGGTAATTATTATGAAGGCCGTTCATCTCCACCTCCACAAAATCCTCATGGTCCTATAGGTAATGTGAATCAATTCTATGGTATGGGGAATAATCCTAATGCCAATGTCAATGCCAACCCTAACGCTACTCCATACCATGAAGACCTTCAACGTCAAACTAGACTTCCATCTCATTCTCAAATACCCCCTCATCATATTCCAGATCAACATATCCAAAGTCAACCGCCTCGAATGCCAATACCCCCGATGGCCGGATTACAACAACATCCACAGCATCCACAGCATCCATCACAACACCCACAACCACAAGAATATCCACAATCTCATACCACTCAAAACATGCCTATGGGGCACAGTCTAAATCCTCATCCGCATTCTCATCCTCATTCTCATGCTCATTCTCACTCTCAATCTCATTCTTTTCATCACCCTATAATTGTCGAGCAACAACTCGTACCCCAGAACCACAATACTTCGATCACTAGATCCCAAAACCCTCCTAGAAAAAGAGCATTGACTGCTTGTGATACTTGTAGATTAAGAAAGATCAAATGTGATAATGATCGTCCAAGATGTGGCTCTTGTGTCAAGAATGGAAACCTCAATTGCCATTATCGTAATGATGATGCTCCTAAAGACGCTTCTCTGCTCTTGGAAAACGCAGATATTCTTAATAAACTTAATGTCTTGATGAAAGATGTTCAAGATATAAAAAAGGCTCATGGTTTAGAGGCTGCTACTGCCACTGGTCAAGCGATCGAAAATAAGAGAAGGAAAAAGGAAGAGGTTTACCATTTTGATACTTGTATTTGGGATATGTCTTTAACTTCTATTTTAAGATGGAGATATTTTGGTAAATGCTTCGATGAACCTCCTTCTAATGTAGACAAAGTCATTTCTGAATTAGTCAAATCGTATAATACCACAAGTGTTCTTCCTCCAGAAAACCTTTCCCTTGAAACTCAATTGAAAACTACTTATGCTCTTGAAGAGTTATTGAATGTATACTTTTCCAATCTTGTTAATTCTTTTTTCATTAATTGTCATACCAAAGTTCCTGTTTTAGATATGTTGGATTTGATAGAATCCTTGGAAATCTATAAAATTGTTAAGGCTTATGACCCAAAAATTACCTTCATGAACTTATTAGAATCATTTGATCCAATGTCTGAAGAGATGCCTCAACTTTATTATTTTGCCTTGAAAGCAAATAATATTGAAGATGTCGGATATCGTCAGAGAGCTTATGCATCTTTATGTAAATCTATTCCGGTCATTATTATGGTATGTGCATTAGGGGCTATTGCTACTCCTATTCAATTAGATAACTTGGAAAAATACCCCAACTCTATGGAAGAAAGAAGAACATTTGATATTGGCTCTTTTAGTGATGGTTTTGCTAATAATATTCCTGAATATCTTCCTAAAACAAGAGTCGATTTGGCATATGGTTTAGTCAAATATGCCAGATTAATTTCAACTGCTTATTCATTTACTATTAAACCAAGTTCTTTAAGAGAAGTGGTGTTCAATTTATTGACCAGTCAATTTTATTTATATTGTTTGACTCCATTACCTGCATACCGTCATATTTCCACTGCTTGTCAAAGTATGATGTACTACCTTGAAATCCATAGAAATAGAAGCATGCTTGCTGATTCTCATCATACTATAAATCCAAAGATGAAAGAAATTGTTGATCGATTATTTTGGACCTGTTTGAAATTAGAATGTGAATTGAGAGTGGAACTTTCTCCTTATGTCCCAATTTCAGGAATTACGCAAGTTATTCCACCAACTACATTTCCTAAAATTGCCGATCCAGTTTCAGAAGAATTTAGATCAGAACATAGTGAAGCCAGTCTTATTTTGGCAAGTAAATATTATGATGAACATTCATGGTATTACTTCTTAACTGAAATTGCAGTCAGAAAAATTGATAATAAGATGTTTGATGAACTTCATTCATTGGAAGCTGTAATGCAAGAAAGTTGGGATAATCCTTCATTTTATGAAGGTTCTGTTTGGATCAGTTTTATCAAATATTTGAATCAATATAATGGTGTTATTAATTCTTTAACTCCTGATATTAGAAACTTTGTTTTACAAGAAATTGATGTGGATCAAATTTATAGAAGAATGAAAAAGAAGAGTCTTGAAAAAGAACAAAGTCTTTCTCCATCAGATTTTGATATTGTTGATAAATTGGATGATTTCTTGGTTGATGATGATTTATTATTAAGAGCCCAATCGGAATCTATTATGTATATCAAAACCAGAATTATCAATTCTAAATTATTACTTTTCAGACCAATTATTTATTTGATTTTGGAAGATCGTATTCCATTCATGGAATTATTGAGTGCTGCGATGGCAGTCATGAAATCCAATGCAGAATCTAGTAACACATTCAATTCTTTTGATCCCTCTGCTTCAGTCATGTTTTCTAATAGTGGAGGAAGTGACACTGATCCTAGTGAAGTTGGTGGATTAGACTATTATAATTTATTACATGCACCAAATTTCTATCAAAAACAATATCCAGATGAAGATTTTTCTAATGATATTGAATATCCTCAAGAAACAGATTCTAGAGATGGATCTCCAGTGGATGCAAACGAATTTAAATTAAAGAGTCCTCCATTGACCAAATCAAGAATTCTTCGCATTTTTGTTCAACATCTTATTTCCATTCCTAAATTATTGATTCCAAAAATCGGTGCTCATAGACATCCAGGCCTGTGGTACTATTTACGTAATTTATTCATTGGGAATGTTTATCAATTTATGTTGTATATGAAAATTCAAGAAATGGTTCAAGCAGCTGTGTCTGATCCAAACTTCCAACAATTTATTGGGTTATCTCAAGAAGTGGGTGGAATTAATGATATTATTGGTATGATTGAAATTCTCATGCCTAAACAAGGTATGATTACTATGTTTGAACATTCTATCATGTTGTTCTCTTACTGGAAAGATGAAAGTAAGGATTGTCAAATCTACCACGATTATCTTAGGAGATGTATGTCCAAATTGGTCTAAAATAATTAGGAGCCTCTGGAATTCAATGATTCTAGTGAAAAAAAAACTACTGTTCTAATGCTTTTACTAATCAATCCATGTGTGAACCAGAAACTATGAATAATTATATGGTCAGTTACCTGAAGCAACTGATTAAGAGAAAACCAAATAAAGAAAGCATTTGGAATATTTATTACAAAAATCTGGTAAAAAGAAGAGAATGAACTTACGATACACAGCATCTGGCGGTGGACCATAAACGATGTGGTGACCCTTGAAGTAATGAGTCTTCAGATTACAGATAGTGCGAGTCGGTCCAGAGTTTCGAGCGTTGTTCAAAGGTGACACAACAGGTGACACAACAGATGAGCTAGAAGGCTAAGACATAAGAAACAACACATGATTAATGGTGCAACACAGCCTAAAATACAAACGGGTTGTTGCCAAGATGAGGCACGTTCAACAACACAAAACAGCAAAACGCAGGAACTCACTCTTTTCGGATTTTGTTTGTTGGAACAGTCACCATTGAACAGTGTCTAGTAAACTAGCATTATGCGGCGCTCGCTTAATATATGGTCGGATCTGATAACCACATCTCCGATGTCGCAAATTAAATAGGCAAGCGAAATATATACAACAGGATTTCAAAAAACTGTAGATTACACCAGAATGAATATGGATACCTACAAATCTGCCATAGATAGTGAATGGCATAATTGTGATTACGAGATAAAGGAACAGGACCGGTTTCTTCCTATAGCTAATGGTACGAGAGTTTTGATCAATAACAGTCGAACAACAACAAAAAAAAAGAACCTTTCATATACACACACTGATAAGACGAGGTGACAGGTCAAGCGAGGCTGTTGAAATAGATCAAGACAAAGGGAGAAGGTGGTGATGGCAAAATGGATAATGTGATATTTTATATGCTGGTAATTAATTTGGAAAGTGGTGGGTGATGAAGTATTTGATTCGATATCCGTTGATACTTTAACCATTCCCCTCCTTTGTCTATGATCTACTGTTTTATTCAATACTAACAATTTTAGTGGGGCGAGTGATGAAGAAAGCCCTTCCTTCCCATGCAAAGCTTTCGAGAGAATCCAAGGAATGTATCCAAGAAAGTGTCAGTGAATTTATATCGTTTGTCACCAGTCAAGCAGCTGATAAATGCAAGATTGAGAAAAGAAAGACTTTAAATGGTGAAGATATTTTATGGGCAATGTATACCTTGGGGTTTGAGAATTATGCTGAAACCTTGAAGATATATTTGGCCAAGTACAGAGAGGTATGTATGATAGGATATTTGCAGCAACTAGGAGTGACGATCCCACCAAGCCGAAGAAGTGCGAGTTGAGCTGGAAATTGCCAGTTTATGGGGATGAGAAAAAGATGCAACTGTTGTTCAAGAGTGAAGTTGTAGAGAAAATCGCCCAGAAACAATGCTTAGAGGGTAGTGAATATTGGTAATAGAGAAAAAGAGAGGGCCAACTGTCCAATCAACACTCTACCATCAAGAATATCCGAAAACAACAGAAAATATTAAACATGTCACTCGTTATTAACGTTTAATCACTTAAAGAGGCTGCATGAGCTTGGAACTTCCACTCAAGCTGTTGAATTGTTTGAGTTTTACTAACATTTAGTACGAACAAATAGAGGCTGAAAAGAAACCACCTAAAAAGAAGTACAGGACAAAGACCCAAGAGCTCGATAGTTACAATTACAGCGATAGTGAAGAAGGAAGCATGGAGTCAGGATATTCCAAGTCGCCGGGTGAAGGGTCTGGCGAATCGGATATCAAAGATGAGTTTGAAAAGTTCGATAAGGAATTTGAATTTCCTGAAGGCAGCGAAAAACGGTTCATGGGATCGGTTGATGGAATTATTGGAGGTGGTATCGATATGGGTGAATTCATGATGAACTCCAACGAAGAACAGTAATCAGATAACAAACCCCATAATACAATTTTTGAGTGTATTGGATACCTTAAAAAGATTAGAACCTAAGCCTGCGCCACTACCTAATTTTTTGCAACTATTGCAACCTAGAAAGAATGCCTTCTATGCGTTACAAGAAAGTCTACAAGCCTCTAGAACCAGGTACCGATCGGGCAACGGTCAAATAGCCTTCAGTTGACAAGCCTACGTCAGCACAACTGCAAATAGTAATATGGTTTTGGCTTGCTTAGTTGGCTGGTTGTTATCAGGTGGAACACATGAAACACACTAGTTCTAGACCAATGGGTTGGGCCAAGCACGAACTGCTACAACAGTAGCAAGCTGGCTGAGCAACGACCCTCCCCCTCCGCCATTAGAGCCTCTAATGGCTCCACATTATTGAAAAAAGGAACCTTCGGACGCAGGTCGAGATAAAGTGGTGCGGTTGTAGTGGCTGCCAGGTTTGCCAAACAATACAACACAACACACTAAAATATACTGTGTATGTAAAGGTGTAATAGGTTCATCATTTACCAATTGGGAATATATATAGAACGCGTGATTCTACACCAGTGTAAAGTGTTATCTTGGGATTTACGCGAGCCACGCGTAACATATCACTATGAGGCGGTATGCAAAAGGATCCTACGTCCATGCAAGAAGACCAAGCCTATTGTAACAAACGAGTATGTACTTTCACTCAGTCTACTGGTATTTTTCAGTAGCACCACCACCAGCACCTCCACCACCAGTGCAACTCCAACTTTCTTATCATTGACCATCTTGTACGCTTTTGCTTATGGTTGGCATGGTAAACTAGATCCAGAACAAAAAATAAAGTTAATCGTACTCATCATGTAAGGCTTAGCCTACCGAAGGTCTGGTCAGCGATCTCAACGGCAGAACAGTAAAAAAAAAAAAAAGAGGTTGAAAAAGCAAGACGCTGAAAAAATAATTTTTAGCTGAAAAATGTGAAAATTTATTGACCAAGACAATTGCACAATTGGAAGACATCACAATTGTTAAGAGATTGGAGAAAGCTAAACGGCTGAGGCATATGAACGTTGATAGGGTAGACACAATATACTATAGTTGTTCGAGTTCAGGTGTGGTAAAGTGGGTTGTGAGTGATGACAGGTGAATAATAGAATAATAGGAGAATCAAAAAAGAAAAAAAAAAAAAATTAACCACTTGGTGGTGATCATTTGTTCTATCAATATTTCCCAATTCAGGTTAAATTCTTAACGCGGGCTTTGTAGAGGAAACTTTTGACTTTCTCCTAGTCATCAAATCATCAGGAATGGCCTCGCCTGTCAGCTTCGTTGATGGGTCAACCTGCTTATTTGGGGATATACCTGAAGCCTGGTTGTGATAGCCAACCCCCCTGTCTTTTTCCCCACCCATACCATAAATATACAATACCAAAATACGTACAATCACATTCGTTAGTCACCCTTAGTCTAAAAATACTTTGTGACAATATTAGCACCTATTTTCCGTGTCAAGGTACACTATTGACCATTGGCATTTTCGATTGTCTCCAATGCCAAATACCAACGCATAAA
The DNA here is from genome assembly GCA_030574995.1 of Suhomyces maxii. Lineage (NCBI taxonomy): Eukaryota > Fungi > Ascomycota > Pichiomycetes > Serinales > Debaryomycetaceae > Suhomyces > Suhomyces maxii. The sequence goes on from JAJMGC010000053.1 coordinate 12,740, forward strand.
AATATATTATCAGGCCCATCACCAGTGTACCTCCAGATTATATTGTACCCCATTTGTGTGTCATGTATATCATTTACTTCTATAATCATAATAATAACACTCGTATATCGGGGTTACGATGTCTACCAACTACCCACCAAAACAGTAAATTATACCCATGACAAGTCAATTCCTCTACATAAACCACTTGTATTATATTATCTGAGGTAACACCTTAAAAACCGATCCATTTTTTTTTCAGTTCCACATTTATTGGAAAAAGCTGGTTCCAAAAGATGCATGTAGATATTTCAGCTTCAAATCTGTAGATCTGTCACCTGCTGCACCCCACCCCTTTAATACCTGTTCGCTCCTCGCTCCTCGCTCCTGGAGACCCACTCAGGCCTGAAGAGAGAGAGAGCCCCTGTAGAAAACGTCCCCTTATTTCTGGTTGAAAAACTGGCCCGGCGCACGCCCTTTTCGTCTGTAACCCGAGTTTATTCACATCCAGAAACTGTAAAAGTGCCACCACCATTATTGTTAAAACAGAACCCGACCCCCCCTCAACTAATTGAAGATTATAGAAACTATCAAGTGGTTTTTCTTTGTTACACCTTGTTGCCCCTCACTGTTACCCTGTTTCCAACTCCAAGAACCAAAACCAATTAATATTCTTTTTTTTTTTTTGTTCTTTTTCTTTTACTTTATTTAAATGATTAAGTCCTTCAGAAGAAGTAAGAGACTGTCCAACTCTTCAGGGTCTCCCAAACATTCCATATCGAGAGTAGGGTCGTCCCATTCGAATCCAGGGGTTGATCTTGATCCTGTTCTTCAGTCTCCCAAAAAAGTTATCAAAGCATTATATGATTATGAACCTCAAGGACCTGGTGAATTAAAGTTCTCCAAAGGTGATTTTTTCCATGTTCTTACTGAAGATAATGATACTAATTCCACCGATAACTCCAATGGCTGGTACGAAGCCACCAATCCAATGACAAATGCTAGAGGTATGGTTCCAATCAGTTATTTCGAAGTTTTCAATAGATCAAGACCTTTGGGACAAGAACAATCACATCCTCCTCCTGCTTCTTCTTCTTCCTCTTCTCCTCCTTCCAATAACAATATCAATACTATCCAAGGACTGGTTCCACCAGCTGCCAAGCGAAACTCTAATCAAACTCTTTATGCTGTGACTTTATTTGAATTTAAAGCTGAACGTGAAGATGAATTGGATATTTCTCCCGGTGAAAATTTGATTATATGTGCACATCATGACTATGAATGGTTTATAGCTAAGCCAATTAATCGTTTGGGTGGTCCTGGGTTGGTTCCAGTATCTTATGTGAAAATCGTTGATTTATTAAATCCAAATTCATCTCAAGTAATGAACCCTCATACTAATGAAGAAATTGTTAAAGCTATAGATAGTTTTAAGATTCCAACTGTTGAACAATGGAAAGATCAAACCGCCAAATATCAAGCATCTACCATACCTCTTGGATCTATTTCTAATAATCAAACCCCACCAGTCTCATCAAATACTCAATTCTTTGAAGGTAATTCTCATTCTAATCGTTCATCTTTGAGTTCTTCAAATACCACTATTTTAGAAGCTGGTGTGGACTCTTATCAATTGGATCATGGAAGATATCAATATTTGGTTATAGCGAGATTATCCAATGGTAAAATCAGATATTTATACAGATATTATCAAGATTTCTATGATTTACAAGTTAGATTATTAGAATTATTTCCATTTGAAGCTGGAAAAATTGAGAATTCAAGAAGAATCATTCCTTCGATACCTGGTCCTTTAATTAATGTTAATGACAGTATTTCTAAATTAAGAAGAGAAAAATTGGATTATTATTTAAGAAATTTAATTGCTTTACCAGTTCATATATCAAGATCTGAAGAAGTTTTGCAATTATTTGAAGTTTTAGAAAATGGATTTGATAGAGAATTTTCTGATGATGGTGCTAATATTAAAAGATCTTCCAAACCAATAAGTCAACAATCTAATTATCAACAAGATAGATTATCACAATATTCCACATTACATCAATCATCAAATGGACCAACTAGAAATTCCACCACTCCAACATCTACTGAATCTGTAGGAAGGTCAAGATCTTCTTCATCAAGTAACCTTCTTAATGGTCCAGCAGTAGATCCAAAACAAGTCAAAGTTAAAGTGAAATTTTATTATCAAGATGATATTTTTGTTTTACTTCTTCCATCAAATTTAAGATTAGAAGATTTAAAGACAAAACTTCATAAGAGATTAAACTTAGATGGTGAAATCACTGATGATAGTACACAAGATGGTAATGGTAAAGAAATACAATTATTCCTTAAAAATGATTATGATGATTTCATCAGTGAAAATGAAATTATTAATGAGGAATTTAATGATATTCATCGCTCCAAATTGAAAGAATTTGAAGTTGACGATGAAACCAAATTTCACGAAGTTTTATTTGACAAGTGTAAGTTGGTTATACTAGTCTAATGTATAGGTATCTGTATTATACAACTCGAAAGAACAAACAAAGAAAAAAATTTCGAAAGATAGATATACTACTAAAATTACTAGTCATAAAATTGGTCAGTTTTTATAGTTGGTTAATCAATGTAATGTTAGCTATTAGACCGTAATCCATTCTCTATTACAATGGATAGATAAGCAGAAGAGATGGCGATAATTCCCATATAATTCATGGAAATCAGGGGGTCAAGTCCAAAAAACCTTCGGTAAAGCTCATTTACGTCATTCGAGGCTGTTTCTTACAGAAAGACTGACCTTGACACCTACAGACAGTACCGTTTTGACTTTGGTGATACATTCCTGGGCTGAGTGTAGCATTCTGTAAGGAAACCTCCCTATTGCCTTGTGCCCAGTTATTCTGTGGGCCGCTTGAACTTATCGGCCGTTTGCTTTAGCCTTAGGGGCCTCCTGTAACTCGTAACTATCGAGTGGTCTGACAACCGGGTGTATCGAAACCTTCGTGTGGTGGTCTCAGGTGTGAATTTGCAACCACTCGCAAACGCGTCTCAAGCTGCCCTTGACTTGTAGTGAACCGTAGCATTGACTTGTAGTACTGTCCAGCCTCTGGAGCTGTTTGGCGATGATCCTCGCCACTCGCACCACCTCCTCGTGACTATGCCATTGCGACCTCTGGCTCCCTTTGGCTCCCTCTTGCACCGTTTGGTGTACCTGGTGATGCTCATCTCCCTTGTCTAAACACAACACTAACATCTACAACACCACCAGCCAAGTAGCAAGAGAATGAGCTTTAAGGTCGCCACCGTCTAATTGAGCTAACCGCGGCAATCTCAGGTTCTCGACACTGTTCAGTCACGAGTACTCGGTTTCATAACCAGTTGGACCCGCACTCTTCTGGTGGTGGCCCTTGTTTCTACTGTCACACTCGCTGGTGCTTATCTAAACTCCATCACCAGATCCGCGGGTACTTCCAAGTTACCCACCACCACAACACAGTGGCAGTAGAGCCGATGTTTCTGCGATTACTCTCTAGAATCAAGTACCCAGAGTTCCTTCCGTGGGGCAGCAATGAGAACGAGGTCGCTGAACCGAACACCCCAATCAAGCCCAGTGCCGTGAACTACAACTCGGGGATCAATGTCACTGCATCTCATGTCAAAACAGACAACCAGATCAACACCCACTTCAACTCCAATTCCAATTCCAATCGTAGCCCCAGACATTATGCCGGTCCTAGTCGTAGTGTCAGTCCCAGACCGTTCATAGCCAAGCATCCACCATCCCGCACTCCAGCAAAGTCTCCTATGGCTACCACCACTGTGGTTATACGACATCCTTCAAGACCAAACACATACGAGTTCACCCCAAGGACGCCAGGCAAACGGACTCCTCAAAAGAGTGCGTTTGCTTCGAAAATGGCCGAGATCATCAAGAGAGAACAGGAAGCGGAACTTACAAGAAAACAACAAGTGGTGGCAGCTCAAATACAATCGCCTAAATCCAAAGTATCTCCCATAAAGAGCTCCCCTGTGAGGTATATCCCTCCTGGTACTGCACCATCAGGACCGATTGATCAGTGGATTCGTCGGCAAACAGGGCCAGGTTCGCCTTTGGCTCCATCAAAAAGGATACATCCAATGGACTCTTCTTCTCCAAAAAGACAAATGGTACTCAATTCTGATGACAGAAGATCCAATGGTTTCAATAGAACACACGATGCACACGATAGAACTAATTTATTTGAACAGCCCCGTATAAGCGTAACTGTTGCTCCCAAATCTAAACCTAAACCTACTCCTACTGTAACCAAGGTAGGTAATAATAAGATATCAATGTCCAACATGACTCTTCGGTTTTATCCATCCTCTCCTGAAAGTTCTGAAGATGAAATGGGTGATCAAAAGCATACATTCGATGTGGATGAAGATTCTTTTGAAACAAATGAAAAATATAATGGTATAGAGAACGACAAGGATGGTGCTTCTGAAAAGACAGAAATTACTGAAGTTCCTGAAGAAACCAAAGTTCAACAAACAGAAGTAATAAGTACCCAAGAACCAGAAGGAATTGCTGTTTCCAACAATAAGAGTGAAGTTCTTTCTATAGAGGTGAACAAGGATAACGAAACACAATCACAAAATTTGACAGCTAATGCCATTGAACCTTCAACCTCTGTTGATGAGCCTATCAAGATCAAAGAAAAGACTAAGCCTACAAGAAAGTATCTTGTACCGGATATAAACTCGTATGTCGTTCCAAGACAAACTAGATCTCAGACTGTTAACAAATCAGTGACGCCAGAGCCAAAAGAACCTGTCAGTAATGCTAATTCCAGCCCAATGAAAACTAGAAGTACAACTCGAGCTGAAGCTAAAGCTGAAAACAAAACTGATACTAACACTGACACTAACGTTGAAACCACACTTGAGACCAATTCTGAGAAGAAACTCATGATAAAACTCAAAACTAAGAGCAGAGCAAAAGATAAAGTTGATACTACAGGCGAACCAGAAGCACCTACTAAGAGCAAGGCTTCCAAGAAACCCCACAAAAAGTCATCCAAAGAAACAGTTCAGAAACCACAGCCTACTAAGAAAATCACAAGGTCTGTTGACACTGAGAAAAAGAATAAAGGAAAAGTTACAAAGAAGAAGAATAAAATGACCAAGCTTTCAACAGTAGCTCGAGTGAATCCAACTTCGAAAAAACTTACTGACTCTAAATTTGTAACATTGAAATTACCTGTTATGGAAATTATGGATAGTTTAAAACCCGACTTGGGATTGATCTCTGCTTCTCCATCCAAATCACGAAGTGTAAGTCCATCTGAAACAAAGAATGTTAATGAGAATACTATGTGTATGAGTATCAGAGAAAAGAGAAAAGATATAAGAAAGGAAATAGAAGAGTATTACGCTCAGAACTCAATTAGACATAAGGAAATTCAGCATGATCCAAATCCATTAAGTCAACCATCTCAAAGCACAATTGAGGAAAGTACTCAAGAAAGTGTTGGGCAAGATAAAGAGCAACAAGTAACCAATCGAAAAACCAAACTAAATAAAAAACGTAAGCAAGCCGCTCAAAGAAAGATTGGAAGGCTACAAAAAACAACTACCAAGAAAGCAGCCTCTCAAACGCAAACAAACAAAGACCAGGATGTCAAGAATGAACCTGAAGATACTGTGGAGATTGATCCTAAAGATTATGACTTATCAGATACTCTGACTGTTCCATCACCTTTGAATTCTCCTGTGAAAGCAAAACAGGCAAGAAGAGCTCAAAGAAAGAGTTGAAAGCATTAAATGCGAATAAAAACTGCTCAATCACAAAGATTGGTGTCATTACATTACGATAGAAGATTTACTCTGTTGGTTGTAGATCATTTGCATCCATTTCAGCTGGAACGTAAATTACAAAGTAATGAACATATATAGCATTATGGGGAAGACTGTGGAATAACACTTCGATTATTGTACCCCAATGTGCTCAAATATACGATGAGGGGGTTATTTTCTGCTGCTACTGGTGTATTGAAGTTTGTTGCTTGCTACTTCACTTGAATGTGTGAATTGATTCCAGAATTGGGATCGCTAAGATTGGCACTGTGGAGTCTTACATAATCGCAACATATAAATTACCCCCTGGTGCTTGAAAAAGTTATCACCACAATCAACATGATCTCTCCTAAATACTACACACATTACTTCTATTCAGCCAGACAATTGGCTTCTGCTTCAGCAGGTGAAGGACCACATATCGTCAACTTGTACTTGGATTACAATTGTCCATTCAGTGCTAAGATCTTCATTAAGTTGCAAGATTCTGTGATTCCAAAGCTTCAAGAGAAATATCCAAACCAGTTCCAATTTGTTTTCGTCAATGTCATTCAACCATGGCACCCAAACTCCGTGCTTCTTCATGAGTTCGCCTTGGTGGCATCTGCTTTGTTGCGTGAAAAGATTCCACAAGACGCATCTCGTCAATTCTGGGAACTCTCAAGAAGTATCTTTGAAAAGAAGGAAAACTTCTATGATACTGCCAATGCTAACTTGAACAGAAACGAAATCTATGAACAAATTTTTGATGTTGCTGCTTCTGACTTGAAGTTACCATTCACCAAATCTGAAATCTTGGAACAATTGAATGTAGTAACCAACAAGGATGAACCTCACAACACGGGTAATTCGGCAACTAACGATGTCAAGTATTTCACCAAGTACTTAAGAGGAGTTGGTGTCCATGTGACTCCAACCGTCAGTGTTGATGGTGTTGTTGAAAATTCCATTTCTAGTGGTTCTGAAATCGATGTCTTGATAAAGAACTTTGAAAGCCATTTATAGGTTGATCAAACAATTTCAAAGACGATATGAATAAATGACAAATGATCTTTGTAGAACGATTGATATGAATTTATTTTTTCCAATTGAATTTTCTACATCTGTCTTTGTTCTTCTTTTGTTCTTTATACTTTATTTATTAATGTACATTCTAATTACTCTTAATCCTCCTCATCCACATCGACTTCCAAATCTTCACCATCGGAATCAGAATCATCATCCAATCCACCAGCTTCCACAGACATGATGTTTTCGTTGTAGTTACCTTGGTATTTTCTGGCAATTCTTGAAGCTCTACCGTTATTTTTGGCTTCACCTCTGGCTTCAAATTGTAATTGTTTTAATTCAGTACGGAATTGGTTTCTGACAGAAGAATTGGAGAAAACATCCCATAATTTCAAAGCACCACTAACACCACCAACGGTTAAGTTACCTGCAACTTCAATGTCACCAGCAAATGAACAACTGAGAACATTTCCAACACCAAAATCACGCGATAAGACCATGGAAGGACCAGAAGAATTATCTGGAGGACATTTCCAAAGTTTAACAGTTTTTTCACCCATGGCACTGGTAACCAACATACCAGGAATATGAGCATTAACATCCAAAGAAGAAATACCAGCATCATGAGCGTGTAAGGTCCAAAGAGGCTTTTCAGTGTTTCTTACATCAAAACAATAAATATTACCATTATCAGTACCAGCGTAGAAAATTTCTGGAATAGATGGATGACCCCAACGAACATTTTCAACTTCTTCACCAGCACCAACTTTATAGTTTCTGGTCATTTGAGATTCATCCGAAATTCTGACGTCAGTGACAGCAACAGTACCATCATAACCACCAGTTAATAAAATAGATGGTTCTTTAGAATGCCATTGAGAAGAAGAAACGGTTTTGTTATTATGAACATTAATTAATGATCTAACAGCAGTACCAGTATTAAGATCCCATAATTTTATAGTATGATCGGCAGAAGTAGATGCAAGAACTGATCTGTGAGATTTATTATGAGCTAATGATAAAACAGCATCAGTATGATGAGTGGTAACATGACCTTTATTCTTTTTCTTTTTGTTCTTTTTCTTTAAGCCAGACATGGAGTTCTTCACTGGTTCTCCAAGAATCATATCTGGAAATGCTTTATCCATACTATCAAGGTTCCATATTTCAATTTGAGGATCGAAAGTACCAACAGCTGCAAAGTTACCAAGATTTAAATCATTTTCAACTTCAGCTTGACCTGGTTTATAGTTTATCCATTCAACAGATAATGGGAATGCTGGTAACATAATATCGTGATGAACATATAAAGTAGAGTCTCTAACCAAACCTTTGGCAACATCAGCATCAAGCTTATCTTCTTCTTCTTCTTCAGCACCTTCTGGAGCACCTGCACCATCATCATAAACATAAACGTCAAGGTATGAAATATCATCTTCAGTTCTGGTGGCCAAAACCAAGTTATCGGTAGGATAAATTTGTGATTCTTGCTTTTCTTCTTGAACATCAATTTCTGCTGGTAAAGTTAAGTATGGGTCACTACCATCTTCTTGTTGATGGAATTGGGCATCAGTATTAGATAAACCTGGGAACATGGTGACTTCCTCCCCGTCTTCATCAACGTCTTTATCGTAGTTTTCCAAATCGTATTCTTTCAAGTCATCATCAACTTCGATTTGTTCTTTAAGGTTACCCATTGGGTTTTGTTCTTGATCTTCATTTTCTTCGTCATCTTCTTCAGCATCCTTTAATTCGAGCTTGGCCATGGCAGTGATTCTTTCCATTTCCTCGTCGTTAAGCTCATACTTTTCTGGGAACTCGGAAGCATATCCCCTTGGGACCCAAGTACTAGAAGAGATCATTGTGGTGGTGTCTTTAGTTGGTTCAGATGATTTTTCAAAAAATTTATTGATGAGGAAGTTGTGTGCACTCTCTCCATCGTATGGGATGAGGGAGAGATGAGTTTGCGAGATGAGACATCGTAGTGAGACGAGAGGTGGGTAAAAGTGGCCGATTGTGAGATTGAGGAGAACAAGGATGTGGCGGTGGGACCGGTGGGGAGCTGAGTGTATCTGTTTGGTGGTGATAACGTCGTTTTGGAGGAGATGGTGTGGTCGTAGCCTGTCTGTTGCTGGTTGCAACATTTGTGGGTGCTCAGGAAGTTTGGTGAGGAGTGAGAACTGGTAAGAACTGGTGCGGGAGTAGCGCGACAGTAGGGAGAATAGTGGACATTGGGTATTTTTCTCGCCGCCTAACAAAAGAAGAGGAAGAGGGAACGTAGAACTTATCACCTTTTGGTAGTGATGCTGATGTTCTTGGTATAGATTACATAATATACTCTTAGGATCTCTTTTCTCCACATTTGGGTGCTTATTGTCTGAAAATTGGATGTTTATTTTTGTACATTTGTCTGGCTCCTATCTCTGTCTCTCGCTAAATTGTATCTCCAGTACCAGTTTAGTGGCTCTCTAGCGAGGACAGTAGAACAAGCTCTACCAGATTCCACTCGTATGGTGGTGCGTCTACTGTTAAGGTGAAGCACTCAATGCTCCATTATATACAGTTTTTTCTAGTCTAGTATACTTATAACTTATTTCAAAGCCATTTACTACCACCTCTCTATTCGCTCTACTGATACATGTATAGTTTATCGATCAATATAATTAAATAATTAGGTCGTCACTGTATAAAACCAAACGAGGTGTGACAAAAATTCCTTCGTTGGCTAAACTAATTGGTGTAGAATATACACATTTCACAAAATTAGAATAATAATAATAGTAATAATGTTGTTTTTTTTTTTTCATTCACTGGTTTATGTTTCTGTTGAAAAGTTAAACTTCCTTATAACATAACCACACCGACACCACTAGTTTGATCATTTACTACTTCCTTGGTTTGCTTATCAATACCACCGTGAACAGGCCAGGTCTTGTAATTGAACAAGTAGTAGTTAAGGAAACCGTCACCACTTCCAAACTTGGAATCCTTGATGAAGAAAGTATTATCTTGCGAAGTAACACAGTTGAATACATCCACATTGAATTGTTTAGAAGTGATCAACGCATCATTCATTAATTGATTCAATCTTTGCTTATAGTTGTCCTTACCAGAAGAATCAGATGCATAATAGTACAAGTAAGCAATACCCAATTCATTGTGATCTGGATTTTCTAAAACAGTGAAAGGTAACAAGTAGTAAGAAAAGAAATCGGTAATTTTACCAGATTCATCTTCAACAACATAAGTCTTAATGACCTTGGAATTATCATCAGTAGATTTACCACCTAATAACCAATGTTCAAATTCTTCAAGATCAAAGATTTGAACAATATCGAATTTTTCTTGGAATTTATTGAATAAATCATATACTTGTTGAACATCCTTCTTTTCCATTGGTCTTAAACCTTTGGTGGAAGTAACACTTGGTAAGGCATAATGAGCATTCATGGCAGCCTTGGTCTTATCAGCAGGTAAATGAGAGAAACCAACATCATGAAGCTTGGACCAATTGATTGGACGATGGGTATAACGACAGGTAGAAACAGGAGATGGTAAAATAATACCTGCAGTATATAAAGCTTGCCAAATATTTTGCTTGTTGACTCTTCTGGTGATTTCTTTAATTAAAACAGGAGTAAGTCTCTTTGATCTTAATTTCTTATGAATACATAAGAAGTTAATTTCCACACTTGGAATGACTTTTTGAGATTTGTTCAACTTTAAAGTAATTGGAATGGCACCAATGAACGCCACCAATTTACCGGTTTCTTTGACTCTAACACCGGCGTGCCATTCCTTTCTCCAACCAGGAGGCTTTAAACCCCATTTGAAGAATTCGTGGGAATATTTGAATCTGAAGGTCGCGTCCCTATCTTCGACGTAATGTTCATACAAGAGTTGATAAAGTTCTTCAACTTCTTCTTCTGAATCCAAGTCAACAGTACTCCATTCAAAACCATCTACCAATGGCAATGGTTCATCTGGGATATCATCAGGAGTCAAATCACCATTGATAGGACCTTCGGAATCAATGGCTTCGTCCAACCGAGGAACTGGTTGGGTCTTCCAGAACTTGTAGTCTTTCATTTGTTTTTGCTGGGTCTCATTGAGAGCTTCTCCTCTAGATATGAGCTTCAAGATCTCTTCTATGGACTTAGGGTTAGGTTGCTCCGACATGGTTTGTGGATGTAGTTTTCGTCCTTTGGTTTATGATAAAACTGGAGTGGCGGAATAACAATTATTTGGTACGGGTGTGTGACAAGTAACGAGACTTCTGTGCGAACAAGGAACGACTCTCTCCCTGTGGAGGTGGTGATTTTTTGTGAGATCCACCAACTTAGCGAGAGGACAGACGAAGACCAAAGAAAGAAAAAAAACTACCTATCGACACCAGAACAGACAAACCACTTGTTCAATTGTATGGCCATAAGCCAACAGAGACACGGCCTGAAATGTTTGAACCCTTCGGTTGCACTCTGGGTTTTTTATCGCTTTGCTTTTACAGTCAGAGTTGGAGTTGTAGAGTAAACGTCCGCTGTCGAAGTGACATCTCGTTAGCGACGACAATAGCACGCACATCCCAAGAAATGGACAATAGCGGTGGTGAGGGGCAAGTTCTGGGTGTGGTCTGGGAAGAATTAAAATCGGTGGTTGGGGACAGGCTGTTGTGGCTCGGGTGCTCACGACTTAATTGACTCCATAGACCGCTGATACGCACCCAGGTCCAGCCAATTGACTGTACGGCTGGTCGGTGTGGCTACCCACATCCGGAGAGTGTAGTCGTTAGAGTATCTGCACGTGTGTGGTCACGTGCTTATCAAAATTCATAGCCGAGTTGTCTGGGGTAGAATATCGACGTTCTAACCAGTGTTAGTGGATGGTATGATGTCTCAGGATTGTATCGAGACAATATAGCTACATAATTGTCTGCCAGAGTTTGTTCCAAGAATGTAGATTATACTTTCCGGAGGTAAGTGTCTGGTGTTTCCTGCATGTTGTGAAAAGTGGAGCTATGACTTGCCAGCTAATATCCCCACCTTCAGTATACCATTCACTACGTCTTAACTAGAAGCACCACTCACCAATGGTACTTAAAAACTCCAAGTGGGACAAAAAGGCCAAGCGCCTGTACCAGAAGAAGCATGGCATTTCCGACCCTGCACCTGCCCAAGACACAGCACCCAAGTCCAAATGGAGCTCCAAGAAAGGAGATGCAAAGAAGAACTCGGGCCGTATAGTTCTTGAAGATTCCGACAGTGAAGGGGAATCAAATTCAACTACAGGTGATCCATTAATCAGCTATTACTATCCTCGATTAAACCAGAAGTATATGACCGAAGATCATAAGATCAAGATCAGAGCAGACATAATGGCCCAAATAGAACAAGATGAACAAGACAATTTAAATGTAGACCAACCAGTAAATCAAGAAACTGAAAAGTTGGACGGAATTTATTTAGGATCCAAAAAGAACCAACAGAAAGAGATGGGAAGTAAGAAAGAAAAATTGGCTGGTCAAACAATTAATTTTCAAGAAATATTGAAGCCCAATGAACCAACCAATAACCGAAAGGTCTTAAAAGCCAAAAAGACCCAGAATTTTTTGGAAGAGTATGGGCTTGACAGCTACCAAGATCTTAACAGAAAGGTGGATGATTATAATGACATGTATAAGAAAAAGAATTCCAAGAACGTGATGAACTTACCTTCAGACCAACTTGATGGATTTGTGGTCGGACTGTCTATTGAGCTGAACAAGAAGAACAAACCTAAAATCAGACAATTGACCGAAGAAGAAATTGCTCAGAATAAAATAAGAGATGAGAAGATTCAACAGAGTAAATTTCACAATCAAATGCGGAACAAATTCAGTCCTTCGGTCTCTGTCAAGAAGTCAAAGGTATTGGAAATTAACAATATTGATTCCTCAAATGCCCTGCATGTTTCTGCGTTGAACGATAGAATTATAGCATCGTCTTCTAAGAGACAAGAAGAAGAATATGATATTGATGATGATTTGGAGTTGTTACTTGAAAACAAGTCACTGAGACAACACCAACTGGAGCAGCCTGTCCAAAAAGAGGCCCCGATAGAGAATTTATTACAGAATTTGACTATGGAGAACAAAGAGAAAAGAGTCAAGAAAGTGGTTCCAAAACAGGCTCCAAAGGATACTGACTTTTTAGATGAGTTGTTGGGGTAAATTGAGTCCGATAAATGACTATATAAAGAAATAGTATTGATAATTACGTTTAGATTTAGCGTAATTCAATTGTTTCTTTTTCTGTAATCTGTCAAAACTTAAGTAGCACCTGTAAAAAATATTTAGATCCAATTGCTCCACGCTTCGTAGTTGGAGTAGACGCACAGAGTAGTTTCTTTATTGTGTTGAAAATTGGTACCCTCGTCTGCTTATCTATACCACTTTCATTGTGGTGATACTGAACCAACACTCTACAGACTTCGGGATAACACAAACTTGGTATATAAAATTGTAGCCAGAGATCCTCTCTTTATGGAGTTGCTCTTTTCCCTTTCTTCTCGCCTTCTGGTTGGTGTCGTAACTTTACTGGTCTCGATCTCATCGCTGTGCTCATACCAGCACCCAATTCCTATTACAGACCATCACAGGGCGATTGCTCCATTGTCGCTAGACCACTCGACCAATAATCTTCCCGTGGGCTTCCTGGCATCCCCTCCATTGCCATCGTGTGCTCTGTTACTGGTCACTAGTTCTCGCTAGCTCTCACTAATCCTCACTAATCCTCACTAATAAAGGTGATTATCCGCACTTTCTAGTACCCCCACGAATATATACCACTATCATTACTAACCTTATCATGAGTGGCGCCACTACCATCATGGAACCTGTCAAGAAGGACCTCTCCGAAAAGGATAAGGAGGCCATCGCATTGTTTCGTAGGGCCATCGACAGAGAGGCCCACGGAAAGATGTCTGATGCCGTGGAACTCTATAGGAAGGCGTTCAAGATCAATGAACTGGTAGACCAATTATATCGCCATGTCGATTTACCTCAAGCAGTCAAGCAGTTGAAAGAAGAAACAGGAAAGAACGCTCTTAAGAAGTTGGACGAAGCCGTCATCAAAAGTATTGATGTGGATAAGTTGTTGCTGCTGTTTGAACATATAGAGGCAAAGGCCCCAAATCCGTTTGAAGATGATGGAACTGATCTTACCATAAAATTTGCCAATCTTGGTGTTGATAACCATGAGCAACTTGTTGATGTCAAACCAGTATCTCCCCTTATTCATCTTCCTAATGATATTTGGATCAAGATCTTCGAAGTACTTATGGTTTCCTCTCCAGAATGTTGGTTTAACTTCTCGATTACATGCAAGAAACATGCTTATATTGGTCTTGGAACGTCTCATTTATGGAGAAAGTTGTGTAATTTAGTATATCCAGCTCAACTGTATGAAGAAAACCAAATGATACTTCAGAATTTAAGAGTAGGTGATGATATTGATGATATAGAATTACCAATTCCAAAAGATCAACTTAAGATTCTTCCTCAATATGATAATTCTTGGAAAATAATGTTGAAAAATAGACCATTTATTAAGATGCTTGGATGTTATATCAGTGTGGTTAATTATTATAGTGAAGGGGCTCAAACTGAATTCACCAATAGTTGGACTAATCCGGTACGAACAATTACTTATTACAGATACATTAGATTTTATCCTGACGGTACTTGTATTAAAGTTATCACTGCATTAGAACCTTCGAAGGTCATTCCTCGTTTTAGAAGAGAAAATAAAACCATTAGTCTGGTGGTTGAAACTGGAAAACATCTGTTAAAGGATAGTACTCCAATTTATCAAGGAAAATGGACGGTCAATTCTGATGGTGAGGTACATTTGACAATTGATAATGGGGCTGTTCCGTACTATGAGTTCCATTATCTTTATCAAATTAAATCTTTAGGAGGTTCTAAATTTAATAAATTATCCTGGATTAGATATTATGCTATCAGAAAGCCTGGTCATGAAGAGGCTGGTGAGGTTACCGAATTTCCTATTAGAAATGAAAAACCATTCAAGTTTTCCAGAGTACGGAGTTATTACCCTGGAAATGAACATGCACTTGAATTGGCCAATGCAAATGGACAACACAAATGAATCAAACGAGCATAAAACGGGAACTATCGTGTGGGTAATCAGAAGTTTAATGCTGCACTTGAATTTTTAAAATGATGATTTCGATAAGCATTCGAATTCGAATTTCTATGGAATGGAGCCACTTTCAGTAGAGGAAGATATAAAATTATAGAATAGAACGTGAATACAAATAGAAATAAGACGATAACTAGAGGAAGGTGTAGAGAAGTTGATAAGTTGCAAAAAAAAAAACCAGAAAAATTATGTGGAGGGAATAGTAATACTTGATGAGCTTTCGTATTACTTCCTTGTCTGATACATACTATAGGGAGAATTAATTGGAAGTTAGTTTGTATGGCTATAAAATGGTCTCTGTGTAATTTGAAAAAAGGAGGAATATACAAAAAAAAAAAAAAAGCAAATATGCTGAAATTCAAAGCTCTTCCTACAAGTCGTAAATATCCGCTTGAAACAGGACAAATTTTTCAACTCCATCGTTTCGATCTTGGTCCAGGTAAGCTCTGGTGGTGGGACGACATCAGTTACCACTCGCACGCGTTGACGTGTTGAGCCCAAGCACTCATCACTATCCAGTACTGGACCACCACATCTACAGATACCCGTTAAAACAGCACCACCACAAACGGTAAAGGGACCTCTTAAAAAGCCAATTGCCCTCTTATGTCCCATTTAAAGTGGGCCAGTTGATCGTCCCTCCTTCTGCACAGAAGAAACCCCAATTTTTCAGCCCTGTCCCCTTTGACTGCTGTCGCATTCCCTTTCGCAATCCGATTTGCCATTACCATCACCAGGACCGATGGGACCACGGCTACAACGAAGTTACTGGGTGTTCTATAGGTAAGAAAATTGAATGACCCACATTTGTAAGCAGTTCTATATTTATCTGTATTTGGCCTAGATTCTATTGGCTTTATTATGAATTTATCTAGGGTCTTTTAGCGAGTTTATTGTAATTATGGACTCTCACTCTTAGGCACCGGCTCCCTAGGTCAGTAGTCGCACATTTCATCCCGGGAGTAACCCTCATCCTCCCTAGTAAATTTTTTCACATCGTTGAAAATTTATCCAAATCATTATAACGAAAGACACTCCAGTGTAAAAAGCCCCAAGATGTCACGTTTCTTCGTATCTGGGTACAATTCGGATTCCTCCTCTGATGAAGAGGATTTGTTAAGTTCTTCCGAAGAAGAAATCCTCTCCCAAGAATCCACCGATTCTGAATTCGACAATGATTCTGATTCTGATTCTGATGATTCTGATTCTGATGCCAAACCAACTGGACCATCATATTTCTTGAAAAAGAGTTTTATGAAAGGCTCCGGTGGTGATAGTGATAGTGATAGTGAAGATGAAGGTAGAAAGGTTGTTAAATCTGCCAAAGAAAAATTGATGGATGAAATCCGTGATTCTATTGAAGCCATTAATGTTGCTAAACGTACCAATAATTGGACTACTGTGGTTAGTGAATTTGATAAATTGGGTCGTTTCCTTGTCAGAGCTGGCCAACATGGTCTTGGAACTCCAAATGTCTATATTAAAATGTTGGGGGGTTTAGAAGATTATATTAATGCTACTGTTGAAAATGAAAAATCCGAAAAAACTTTGAATGCCAATGAAGCAAGAGCTTTTAATACTGCTAGACAAAGATTAAAGAAACAAATCAAAGAAAACCAAGTCTTTTTCGATTTGTTTAAAGAACAACCAGAATTATTTGATACTGAAGAACCTTTAAATATTGGTACTGGTAATAAAGATCAAGATGATGCTTCTTCTAGATCTTTGAGTCCTGTTTTTGCTACTTTGAAACAAATTTCTGAAACTCGTGGTAAGAAGAATATTGATAAATTTGAACAAATTCAAACTTTAGAAGAATTATTACAATCTACCAACAAATCTAATATTTTCGAATTAATTTCTATTTATCAAACCTTATTATCTATTAGATTTGATGCATCTGCGAACCAAGCTTTCATGTCTTTAGATTTATGGAAACAACAAGAAGCTGATCTTAATTCATTCTTGACTTTATTAGAATCTCAAATTAAAAACTATCAACTTTCTGAATATGGTGAAACTACTGATGATATTGATATTGAACCAAAGGTTGATGAAGCTGGTGTTAAGGTCATTTATGGATCCATCACTTCTTTAGTTGATAGATTAGATGATGAATTCACCAGATCTTTACAAAACACCGATCCTCATTCCATTGAATATGTTGAAAGATTAAAGGATGAAGGTATAATCTATAAATTGATTGTGAGAAGTCAAACATATGTTGAATCTGTAACTCCAGAAAACGTAAGGACACAAACTGAACAATTACCAAGAATTGTATTGAGAAGATTAGAACATGTTTATTATAAACCAGATCAATTGGTTCAAGCTAATGAAACTGAAGCTTGGAATGGTGTTGAAACTGATAGTGATTTAGTCTCTAAATCAGCTTCTCCAGTTGAATTAATTCAAGGATTATCTCAATACTTAACCAACCATTCTAACAAGATTTATGGTAAACAAGCTTTGTTACTTTCCATTTACTACTTTGCTGTTAATGGTAACTATACTGAAGCTAGAGATTTATTCTTAAACTCTCAAATCTACAACAATATCAACAATTTTGATTCTACTTTACAAGTTCAATATAATAGAGCCTTGGTTCAATTAGGTTTAAGTGCTTTTAGATCCGGTAACATTGAAGAATCTAATCGTGTTTTGAATGAAATCGTTAACTCTCAAAGATCCAAGGAATTACTTGGCCAAGGTTTCAACTCCAAATATCCAAACCAAGCTACTACTGCTGAAAAACAAAAATTATTACCTTTCCATCAACACATAAATTTGGAATTATTGGAATGTGTTCATATGACTTGTTCATTATTGATAGAAATCCCAGCATTGGCTGCTACTTCTAATTCTACTAAAGAAAGTAAGCGTAAAGCTAACATCAAGTCTTTCAAGAGTAAATTAGAATTCCATGATAGACAATTTTTCACTGGTCCACCAGAAAGTATTAAAGATCATATTGTTCATGCTTCAATTGCTTTACAAAGAGGTGATTGGGCTAAGGCTTATACTTTATTATCTTCTATCAAGATCTGGAAATTATTCCCAGGTACTGATGATTTATTAAACATGTTAAAGAATCAATTACAAATTGAAGGTTTAAGAACTTACATCTTTACTTATAGATCTATTTTCTCCAAATTGGCTATTTCTAAATTATCTAAGGTTTTTGATCTTCCTGTTGAACAAGTAGTTTCTATTTTAGAAGCTATGCTTGAAGGTCCAGAAATCAGTGGTTCTTTTGATGAAGATAAGAAATTCATTAACTTTACTTCTAGTGAACCTCAAAGATCTAGATTGCAAGAATTGGCTATTGTCATGAATGAAAAGGTTGGTTTGTTGACTGAAAAGAATGAAAAGACTTCTTCTAATGGTTTTGGTAAGAAACAACCTGCTCAACAACAACAACAGCAACAACAACAGCAACAACATCAAAGAGAACAAAAGGACTTGTTGCAAGAAGAGAACAACAAGTTCAGGTACGCTAATGTTAACTCCAACAATGATGAGTTTCAAGCTGCCATTTAGGTGATGAAATGATGTGATGTTTGTTTAGATACTTTGGCTTAATGCCTAAATTTCATTGTAAATTATTGCATGGCTAGTCTTATTGCATTGAGCCCTACTTTTTGGGCACGTCTGATTTATAGCTAATATAAAAATAGGAAAAATTAAAATCATTTATCGTAGTGAATATGGGTGTAAAAAGAAAGAGATTACTGGGGAAAATTTGATAAAAATTATTGAATTTTTGGTAATCGAATTCAAAAAGGTTAACAATAGTAAATGAGCGTTTTGTCTTTGGTGGTTCCAAGGTAT
This sequence comes from Suhomyces maxii, assembly GCA_030574995.1. Taxonomy (NCBI): domain Eukaryota; kingdom Fungi; phylum Ascomycota; class Pichiomycetes; order Serinales; family Debaryomycetaceae; genus Suhomyces; species Suhomyces maxii. Next base: position 31,600 of record JAJMGC010000053.1, read on the forward strand.
TACTACTTGTGGTGTGCGAGTTTTTATGGGTATAAATTAATGTATTTATGGGAATTAATTACGATCTTGTTACTCAGCCAGTTTTCACTTCATCAAAAAAAAGTGAAATTGAAGTTCTTATTTCATATTAAGCTGAAGGAATAATTATTAATTGGTGAACTTTAGAGTCAATGCTTATACACATAATCTGATTGTAGAATGTTTTGGATGCTGTAACAATAATTGATATTTTTGACGATTTGTTTCATCTATTTATTCTTAGTCTATCGGCTGAACCTTTTTTTGTTAATTTTTTTGTCATTTTTCTAGTTTTCCAAGCTTCATCAGTGGCTAGTCATCATTTAGTACTCGAGCCCTTTTCTACCCATAACGAGTGCAAAACCTTAAATCTTAGACCGAACGAGGTTTATTACCTTGGATAGTAATTAGACTCTTACTACTCCCATGACTCACTACTTACTACTACCATGACTCACTGTACTTGCTATCTTTTTGCATCCACTAGACATAGACCAAAACACATAAAACGTCTACAATCCTACAAAAATGTAGCCATAATGTTCGCTGATCCCCCTTGGTCTACTACTCGCTTTCTACTCCTTTGGTATCTATTTCTCTTAGTCGCTAACGTCACTTCACCGTCAGTACCGTCATTACCATCACTACTATCACCAACATCACCACCTTATCTCTCACGTGCTGCGATATAAAATTTTACCTTCACCATCTCATCTCCTCCACACATCATGCCAGAAGTCAAGAAAATAAAGGTATCGGCACTCTGTGAGCTCTGTCATTCGCGTAAGGCGGTCATGAAGAGACCCAAGAACCTTCAAAAATTGTGTAAAGAGTGTTTCTACAAGGTATTTGAGACCGAAATCCATAACACCATCACTGATGCCCAACTCTTTCAAAAGGGTGATAAAGTGGCTATTGGAGCCTCTGGAGGTAAGGATTCCACCGTTTTGGCATCTGTGTTGAAGTTGCTTAATGAAAGGTACGAATATGGCCTTGAGTTGGTGCTTCTTTCTATCGATGAAGGAATCAAAGGTTATAGAGATGATTCTCTTGCCACAGTCAAAAGGAACCAAGTACAATATAACATGCCTTTGGAAATAATATCATATAAGGACTTGTACAACTGGTCCATGGATGAAATCGTCTCTTGTGCTGGTATCAGATCTTCATGTACCTATTGTGGTGTTTTGAGAAGACAAGCTCTTGATAGAGGAGCTGCCAAATTGGGAATCAACCATGTCGTTACTGGTCATAATGCTGATGATATTGCTGAAACTGTGTTGATGAATATTCTTCGTGGTGATACTGCCCGTTTAGAAAAGTCTACTACCATTTTAACCCAATCTCCTGGTTCTCCTATCAAGAGATCAAAACCTTTCAAATATACCTACCAAAAGGAAATTGTGTTATATGCCCACTACAAGAAATTAGATTATTTCTCTACCGAATGTACCTATGCTCCTGAAGCTTTCAGAGGTACTGCCAGAGAATTATTAAAGTCATTAGAATCTATCAGACCATCTTGTATCATGGATATTATCTATAGTGGTGAACATTTGGTGTTAGCACCAAAGAAAAAGAAGGTCACCAGATCCTACAAGAGTAATAAAAAGTTGGAAGCTAATGCTGAAACCGAAATTAATGCTGATGGTTCCGTCACCTTAAAGAAAACTGAGTTCCAGGATGGTAATAGATGTGAAAAGTGTGGATACTTGTCTTCCAATAAAATTTGTAAGGCTTGTATGTTATTGGCAGGTTTAGAAATGAACAGACCAAAGATGTCCATTGATGGCGATACTGGTGTCGATGGTGCTGCCAAGTTGACCAAGACTTTAGAACAATTGAGTTTCTGATCTAATAAAAAGAAACTACCACCAGAGCATTTGTGAATTGAATTCACCTTTTAATTGAACTGTTCATTATCATGGTTTTCTGAGTTTATCGTTTGTCTTTTTTGGGTTCACAATCACAGTTACAGTCACAATTACAATCTAAGGTACACATTAATAGGGAATAAATAGATAATACCAATAGAGTGATTGGGAAAATAGTACAATATGGACATTAATGTATTTTCATAGTAATTTGTTCGTTGTAGTATGCTACATTAAATTAACCTGTAGATATTTGATTTTATTTTCTTGTGCTGGTATTTATCAGCTTGCTCTGTAGAGATGGGATGCACTGGCTTGGTTGGTGGAAAAGACCAAAGTTTCGGCAATCACGGTGTTTTGTCTTCTGGTAAGACCAAATACAATGATTTCAGCAATATCTTGAGCAACCAATGGTTCGGTACCGGCGTAAACGGCCTTGGCCTTTTCAGCATCGTTCTTGAATCTGACAACACTGAATTCGGTTTCAACATTACCAGGATCCACTTCCAAAACTCTGATTTTGGTATCAATCAATTCCTTTCTTAAAACATGAGAGAATGATTTAACACTGGCCTTGGTAGCACAGTAGATACCACCACCAGGGTAAGGATCTCTACCAGCAATTGAACCCAAGTTGACAATATCACCAGAATTCTTCTTCTTTAAGATTGGAAGCACGGCTTGGGTCAAAGTGATCAATCCCAATACATTAGTATCAAACATACCCTTAATATCTTCAGCAAGAATCAGACCCACTGGATCTCTACCTAAAGCCAAACCAGCATTGTTAATCAAAACGTCAATATCGGCGAATTCCTTTGGTAAACTGTTGATGAATGGTTGAATGGTATCGATCTTAGAAACATCGAATTGAGCAGCATGGGTCTTGATTGAAGGATATTGAGCCCCCAATTCCTTGGCCAAAGTATCCAATTTTTCCTTTCTTCTGGCGGTCAAGATCAATTTGACGTTACCGTTGGCAGCAGCGGCAATTTCACGAGCAGTAGCTTCACCAATTCCACTGGAAGCTCCAGTGATCAAGAGGATTTTGTTAGCAAGCCTTTCAGCGGCTTTTATTCCGTAAGACATGGTAGATTTAGTGATGGAATGGTTGATTGGGAAAGCGAGACAACGACAAACGAGGAAGTAGTAACTACCAAAAGAAACAAGTAGAAGCCAATCGAAAGATTCAAATCAGTAAAGAGTCAATTGAACAATTGAGTAATGGTTAAGTTGGCCGATCTTCGTGGGGAAGGTTGGTGGGATTATAGCCGCGGAATAGAATAGTGGATCCCATGGGAGTCAGCGTAGGAGTCAGTACAAAAGGTAGTGGATTTCCGGTGCGAGAGGTGGAACTTCCAGTAATTGTCGCAAGGAGATACGTGCAATAGCTAGTAGCCAGCGGAAGGCTCACCGAGCCTCTCGCTAACTTGTACCACTAGCCACTAATATACCCAGTCGTTACCTCATCACCTCTTTGCTCACTATAACGGTATCACAGCAATACTCAGCAAAGGCATCACCAGAACCTACTACGAATCTAGATTAATTCGGTCAGTAAAGTCACGCTACTTTAGAGCGGGTCTGTATCACACTCACTGTTCGCTTTTCTCGCATTTCTTGGGGTGTTTTAACATCTTGTGCAAGTTCTGGATCATCATAGTAAAATTTCTCACCATGAAAAACCTACTCCAAAATGTTTCAGTGATAGAAACATAAAACAAAAGGTTTTGAATTTGGTTTCATTTTGGTTCAACCAAATAGAACAGTTACTCTACAGGCTAAACAAACTCTACTTTGTTCGTTTGTTTGAAGAATCTTATGGTTATTAATAATTCATTTATATATATAAATCAATGTATTCAATTTACATGACGAGTCGGGAGAAATCTCGGACACGTTTAGTAGAAGGTGGTTGGTTGTTGAGCGGTGAACAACTTCTTGGACTTTTGGACTCTGTGTGGCAATGGGAATTTCAAGTCTTTGGTCAAGTATTGTCTAACGTATTGTCTCTTGACATCTTCAGTCTTTTCTAATTCAACAACCTTCAAGATGTGGATAGATCTAAATCTAGCTCTGTGTCTAGCAGCTAAATCTTGGTACATGGTTTCAACGGCACCAACTCTGGTAACATCTCTGTATTCCTTGTACATGTTGTGGATACCGGATCTGGAGTCGTATCTGATCCAGATACCGAAGGTCTTGACCTTGGTTGGACGAGCTTCGTTGATGACGTTAACAGAAACAACTTCACCAGAAGCCTTCTTGACCTTGTGCAACTTTTGTAAGAAGTACCAGTATCTAGACTTGGCAACAACAACGTTTGGAGCAAAGATTCTCATTCTGTACAACTTTGGCTCTGGGACAGAGTCAGTTGGAAGACGACGACCGATAACTTGATATTCGTTTAATCTAGACATCTATAATTAATAGTTAGTATTAAAATTCACAAAGGAAGAAAACAGAAAATGTTTTCCCCCGGTAAGAAAAGAAGGTAATGGGAGAAGAAAAAAAATTAGAACATCCATCCAAAAACTTTTTCAACCCTTCTGACATTCACGACATTCATTATTTATTCATGTTCTTCTTCGTACGACTGTGGTGGATTATATTTACAATTGGCTGTGTTATATGTGGACTTGTTTAAACGTAATGAAAAACTTTTTCTTTGATGGTTTGTTGAGTGTAGGTAGAAAACTTGAAGTTACTCTTGTGACGACTTGGTATGAGAAAGGAGAAAATTTTTTTTCTCTTCAACGTTTTACACTTTCATTGGGTTCCAACTCATTGAATAAACTGAATGCCATGGATGATGTGCCTTCGTTTCCTGTGGGGGGCATTATTTGATCACTTACGTTAACTGTTGATATCAAAAGTATATGCTAGCAAAAGGGTAATAGGTTTTTCACTATAGTTTTTTCATTCGGTCGGGCATGGTGAGACCGCAGTTTGTGTCACTGAGGCCATCGGGTCTGTGCAGGTTGGAACAATTTTTCGGAAGAGACACGTGAGGGTACGGATAGTCTGGTCACGTGTAACTCAGTATCTCTAGGGGTCGAGCCCTAGCATCTCCCTCCTCCGTCAGTATATGCCTTACCAGCTGAGTAAGTACTGATGTAAGATAGGTGGTGGTGTTACTATGGTGTCACTTTGACAGTTCTTCCTATACAACTGGAATGATACAGTTTGTGCAAGAATTACAGTATTATGGCCACAATTCACCCATTACCATTGCCTTTTCTTCCCGACTTTTCATATTTTTCACTCTCTTCTCTAGTACTTAGTCTTCTACTGATTTACCTCGCTATTGATTATTTATCCTTGTGTATTGTATTAGTATTTGGTCTTTTACTATTTAGCTTTATAACCAACTATATGTTTTTCTTTTCAGCAGCCTTCTTCATTCTGTTTTCTCTATTTTTCTTTGCATCGGGTCCACTTTCAGTATCCAAGATATAGTCCATATATCTAAAGGAACTAGCATAATTACCAATAAAGTAATGGTGGTGGAGATCGTGGTGTTCGGCACCGGCCCAGAATGGAAGGAAATTATGTAAGGACCATGGGAAATCGTAACCTGAATGAGAGTCAACAGCTTGTACCAATCTCAAAACCACCCACAATGTAATGGTGAATAAATGTAAAGTAGGGAGGTTAAGTTCTGGTTTGGATGCCAAATAAGCATACATAATTGGGAATCCTACGGTTCCAAAACCCAAGGCCATGACTTCGACTGGATGAGCATATTCAGCAGCAAGACCAAATGGAGCAGCATAACGATGGTGTTGCTTGTGGATATTCTTATAGAACCAGCCAATATGGAATAAACGGTGGAACCAATAGTGCCATTGGTCTTCTAAAATGAAGAAAATACCGATTTGCAAAGCCATGGTTTTGTATGATGGGAATGGAACGTCCACTGAAATACCAAGACTAGAACAAAGTGGATGGAACCCCCAGATAGGTAAGGCTTCTACCAACAAGTGCAGCTTGAAAACGGCCTTCAAACATTCCCACTGTTCTCTATTGGTGGGTATTTTGGTCTGTTGGATTTTATACTTGTCAAAGAAGCGGATTTGTTGGATAATGTACCATGGAATACATCTACCGAAATAGAAGAATTCGTGGGTCAAGAAAAAGAGTAGTCCCGTAGCAAAGGTGTCGTTACCTATGAACAAGTACCAAGAGGCCCAGAGCTTTTCAAGCAAGTTCAAGCTCATCACTGTGGGATCTTGGGATGATTGGAGTCCAGCAAGGGTGTGGAAATACCCCAAAGAACTCAGGCCATTTTGGTGAAGAGAAGCAAGTACGTCCATTGTTTGGTTGTGAATGCTACTAGTACTGGTGGTAATATGACAATTTGACCAGCAAGTATTTGAACTGGTCTGGATGTGTATTTATACGTCTGTCAAGAAATGTCGTATCGTCGTATAGAATCATTCGATGATTTTTGCACCCAAAAACCGGCTCGCGTTATGGTGGTCTGATTTTTGTCAGGTGAGCCTGTAACCTTAAAACAAGCCAAACAACAACGCTACCTAGTCCACATACGACACTCGGGAACGAGCAAATAGGAACAGAGAGGCGCTGGCACCCTCGTGTGACGTTTCTGTCAGGAACGAACCCAGTCGCTTACAGTATCCGTCGGTAGTGGCTACGAGGGGTTTGTCCTTTAATGGACTCTCATACTACCATAGTGTTCGTGGGGTTTGCTACAGGTTGCAATGATTCCTAATCTGTATGTTTATTGGGCCAGACTCCGGTACGGGGCCCTGCTATTTCTATTCATTATATAATGATGTCTTTACAAAGAACAAAACGTGATTTTCCTTACCTCGGTAGACTTCAAGGGCTAGAGATAGAAAGATAGAGAAAGTCTTCACATTTTTCAACTCTAGGCATTAAATGGATCCCAAATTACCCAATTAGTAGGGTTGATAGAGGGGGGTGGGAACCAACAGCCTTAAGCATCTCCGAGCGTTGGATGCTTTTTGTTGGTTTACAACACTCTTTCCTTTGGCAAAATATCGACTAACAAACTGTTGTCGACAGAACCCAAGTTCAATCCATTGGTGGCTCTATAATGGTCGATATTCTTGAAGAACTTGTCAAACAAGAAAGAAGTGTCCAATGGACCACCCTTGGCTTCCGGATGGAATTGGGTGGAGAAAATAGGTTTGTGCTTGTGAATCATACCTTCATTACTTAAATCGTTTAAGTTGGTGAAAAATGGTTCCCATTCATCATTTAAGGTAGATACATCCACGGCGTAACCATGGTTTTGAGAGGTAATATGACATTTTCCGGACTTCAAATCAAGTGCTGGAATGTTGTGGGCTCTGTTACCGTACTTCAACTTGATGGTCTTAGCACCACTGGCCAAAGCTAATAATTGGTGTCCTAAACAGATACCAAAAATTGGTAAATCATGGTATTTTTCCATGGTGGCCTTCAAGTTGGCAGTGGTTTGATCACAATGTGTTGGATCACCTGGACCATTGGAAATGAAAATACCATCGAACTTGTTGGCAATCTTATGAATAGGGTAATCGTATGGGAACACAGTCAAAGAGGCACCTCTTTGGACCAAACATCTCAAGATGTTTTCCTTAGCACCACAGTCCAAAACGGCAATATGAATGTTCTTGGAGATTTCTGGTGGACAAGCAATGTGGAATGGAGCCTTGGTGGTGACTTTATGGACCAAGTTTACCGAACCAGGATCTTCGAAAGCAGCATCTTCATCAGCATCATATTCTTCACCAATAGTAATCTTGGCCAAGGAAGAACCTTTGTCTCTAAGATAAGACACCAATTGACGAGTATCCACACCAGTGATAGCAGCAACACCCGATCTTTGACACCATTGTTGCAAGGACTCAACAGCAGTCCAATGCGAGTATTCCAATGCAACATCAGCAACAACTATACCAATACATTGAACAGTAGGACTTTCCATATACTTCAACAAGTTATATTGATCCTTGGTAGTAGAAGATGGAACACCATAATTACCAATCAAAGGTTGGGTGAAACACAAGATTTGTCCCTTATAAGAAGGATCGGTCATGGATTCTGGGTATCCTACCAATGAAGTGGTGAAAACAGCTTCTCCACTAATGTTTTTGTCGGCACCAAATGAATAACCACTGAAAACAGGACCATTCTTGATAGTTAAAGTAGCACGATCTAACTGAGAGGTTTTGTTAGTGAACCCCTTAGAGGCAGTGGCCATATACCGCTTGCTAAACTGAGGAAGCTTCAACTTCAATGTGAACATCTTTTCTTTGTTATGAAAAACTAAATGTAAGAACAAACACAAGAGAAGAAAAGAGGAAAAGAGGAAAAGAGGGAAAAAGCTGGGTTTTAAGATGATGAAAATTCTCTGATAGCGAATCGCGGCTACGAAAATTTGCCATTACCCTATTGGGAATGACTCATCGGTAGTGTGCAGGTCCAATGCACGCCAGGTGACGAACCAACCTTCAGCCTATTAACGGTTCCATCATCAACTACTAAAGAGACATGAGTAAGCTTTATGGTGATTCATCAACAGTGTTTTACAGGTAAGACGCCGTGTGCTCTTTTATGTACTGGTGGCTTTTTGCAGGTTCGGGCCTTTTTGCGCTGGCTCAATAGAAGCATTTACAGGCAGTTCGATGTCAGTTACATCTGAAAAAAACGGCCGGCATGAAAAGAAAATATGGTGTATGTGTGCAGGATGGCCTAGTATAGAGTATAGGTGAAAAAGTTACTCTTAGAGCCAAGGAACCAAACCCAAGGAAGCACACACTACAACTACGTACCAAGTAAACCAGGACACGACATTTCCGAGGTAATATCTGCCATTATGCGGTGTAATAGAGCGTCATACACTGCATTGATCAACCAATACCAATCTCTACTTCTGTTACAACTTTTACGCTTTACAAGAATTTTTCAACCATTTCCACCAACTCGTGGGTCGTTTATTCCCTATAGAAATAACGATCATGTTGAAGTTTATCAGGAGCCACGGCCGGTCAAGGCCATATTTATCATCAATGTATAAGGATTAACAGTCCAAATACGCAGTAGACCGTCGTGATAAAATGTGGTAAATCATCATTAACTTCAACATAAATTGTTATGATCCTATGACTTGTTTTAATAGACAAATAAAATTACCAAATTGTATTCTCCATTAAAACAAGGTTTTGGCACAAACTTCAATTTGTTTTGTCAAAATGATATCAGACATGAAAAAGTTTCTCTTCACTAAGAAATTCGGACATATGCTTGTCTATTTTTTTCAACCTCATCTTTTATCAAAAATGTCAAAACAGATCGAAGTGATGCTAAAACCTTATTATCATAATCAATAAAGATTAAATTTGTAAAACAAAAATTAAAGTTTCTATACCTGTTAGTAAATTATGTTGCTTTGTAAAAGAATTGTTCAGAAAAGCATGAATGGTATTAAAAAAAAGTTTGTCATCAACGGGAATCCCGAAATTCTGACTCGTCATCTAGGAGATCATCATTTTAATTCTGTAGTTATACATACAATTAATGTGGAACAAATAATAAAAAAAGGTTTAAACAAAAACACCTTCGTCAAAAAGAATAATGGCTAATTGGCCAACTCTAACTCGTTAGTACTGATCGATAGCTTATACCTCACAAACGAAACACAGTTGTAAAGTTAAGTCTGTTTGTTCGTAACTGTATCTTATCAGTTCCAGTGGGTTTCTGAGGCCCACCATATATGCGTTGTCACTCATAAATTATTCAGTGCCCAGTGCAATAATTCCTCCTAAAGATACCTCGATCATCATAAAAATTAAAACATACTGTAATCTGAAAGAAGTTAGTATTGTACTTTGAAGAAATAGAAAAATATTTTTTTCCTCTCCGTTTTATAAATATGATATTGCTGATTTCGTTTAAAATTATCAGAAGCGTTGCAAAAACTTATACATCACGAATCAGCCAGTAATTCCAGCTTTGTTTTTGTTTAAGTCATCATTTAATTCCAAATCAGGTTTCAATTTTCATAAAAAAATCATCTTCACTTACGTTTCAAATGTATAAAAACCCTTCTATACATCAAAAATCATCCTCTCATTATAGTGGTCGTTTTCTTTGGCTTCATATGCCCTGACAGTTAGTACTCTATTCATATCAACATGACAAGATTCAGGTAGTTAATAACGTTGTGATCATTCTTTTTTTAAAGTCACAAACTCTAGTTTGAAATGTTTATTTGGATCATCCTCTTATGTCGGCTGTGGATTTACATACATTTGCCAGGGCATGCCCTGTAGGAAGAAAGTGGTGGTTAAAATGAGTTTAAGTAGTGAGGAATCTGAAGAGTGGAAAATTTTTTGTGTATCCGGGTAACCTAGGGTTCTGGGTGTGAGTGTGTGAGTGTGGCATTATATGCAGGGCGCCAGTTTTAGGGTTGATTAAAGGGAACAAGAATAGTGGTACCAGGACCCCAGGTTTTAGTACTGCGGTTAGGGTGCTGGATATGGCTGTTCTTTACTCTACGAGTTGTCTATTTCACGTTTTGATTTATTTATTTATTTATTGTACAGATAAAAATGTTTGATGCGATATACGCCTATTATACATAGGAATAGCACAACTAGGACCCTTAACAAACAGGATAAATGATGTAGACGCCGCTGTTATGGTGAATTTATTCTTGATATTATTAAGGGCACGATCCAGAATTGTCCTCTTCTGTTTTTATTTTAATTTTCAAAGACCCCCGTACCAAGTTGAACCGTTAACCAGAGTCTAGATGTTCTAAATGGTCATAGATCTATTGTCAGTGGTCCTTTGAAATTATTGACCACTAGATTTATTTATTGGCTGATGCGTTACCTTGAGGGTTGGCCGGTGGATTGGCTTGTGCTTGTGGGTTGCCATTCGCATTCATGGGCATTGGTGGCATGAACATAGGAGTACCATCTGGGTTCATCATCATAGGCATTGGCACAAATGGCATACCTGGAGGCATTGGGAACATATCAGGTCTCATTGGTAAATCCATTTTTTGTCTCTTTGCATCATTGTCATCCTCCATTTCTTCTGCAGAACGTTTCAATGCAGTTTGTGGGTCTTCAATCCCCAATTCAGTTTGTTTCTCCTTGATATATTCAACCAATTGTTCTTCTAATTCCTTATTTGAAATAAGCGAATCAATGTAAACATCGGGTTTTCCACAATTTGGACAATGGAAGTCATTTTCAATTAACGTTTGTTCCAAGTCAGATTGGTTATAATTGAAATTGGTAAGTTTACGAAGACTCTCCTTGTTACGGCAACAAGGAGTCATGACAATAGGTGATTTCAAAAGGTTTCTGGAGGTAGACAATGGGTTTAAAAATTCGAGTCTATTTTCACCCACTGCTGCTTCCACGATTTTTTGTTCAAACTCTTGTTTTGCCTTTAATGCCGCATTTTGTTGTTTTTCTTGATAACTAAGCCAGGTCTTAGAATCGGCCATAGCAATGGCATAATCCCCATCTTCAGTAACAAGAATGGCATTACCATCTTTATCGACCATATCACCATTTTCATTGGTAGTTAAACCTTCGGCCTCTATTCTTCTTTCAATTTCTTCTTTAGAAATGGTCTTTAAATAAGATTTTGGAATACCAGTAGTTCTCAATACTTTTTTACCTTCAAAGTTAGGATCGGTATTGGTAGGACAGTTTTTGATCCAATGGTCTTTCTTACCACATCTGTAACAAATATAACCTGGAGGTGGCAAATCTTCTGCTTTGGCTTGTCCTGGTTTATTATAAATCATCTTATGAGTAGCCAATTCATCTTGAGTTTGTGCCCAGACATTATCTTGACTTTCAAACATCATCTTGATTCTATCTTCTTCAGACATGTTTTCATCAATAGGACCTTGGTTGGTACTTAATGGTTGGGTGGCAGTGGCAGCAGACGTGGTGGCATTATTAATCACTTTTCTATTGACTCTTGGTTTACCACTGATATAACGCGAAGCATTCCCAAACCGTCCTCCTTTGAAGTTACTAGGAGACCGTTTGGCCAACACGAATGAGGACCGCGGTATCACATCTTGGTCTAGCTCATATTCAAGGTCGGGTTGTTCGGAATGGAAGAGTTGAAGGTTAAAGTCGGTTCCTGCTCCCAACTGGTTCTGGAGAATGATTTCTCTCTTGAGGTCAAAAACGTTGATGGCCGTACCGTCGAAGTGTATGACTGACTTGTTCCGCTGGTGGAGAAACTTATAGTATACAACGGAGGACATAATGGATCCACAGGGGAAATTTACTCTCTATTTATAATGAACAAGGAAGCCACTGAGTGCTATATACCAGAATGATAGACAGATGGAAGTTTGTCCACGTGACTTTCTCTACTAAAAAAAAATCACCGTTTTAGCACCAAAACATACAACAACCATCACCAATGGACGTTTCCTACTCCAGCTCCAGTATCCAGGGGTACAGGCAACACTTGCACCAGCGGGACGTGAGCTTGCCCCTCAAGTACCCCTCTGTGGCCAAAGCCGTCTCGGCAAACGACCGGTTCCTCAAGAGTCTAGCCACCAGTGGTGATGTGCTCCAATTGGACAATTCACTTATCAATGGAGTGGTCTATGGACTCTTAGGCGACAACAGAACCATTGTGCTTAGTCCAATCACCTCTGACACCAATCACGTATCAGCCACGCTCCAAAGTATCAGATTGTTGTTACCTCATCCTGTTGTGTCTACCAATTGCTTAAATGTACAATATTATAGAGATGAACAAGATCCTCAATCAGAAGGAGATATAATCATTGATGTTATTGATACCGACCATTTGTTTATTACTTATTGTCTTAGGCTTTCTGATTTCATTCAATCTAAATCTAGCAGATTGACCATTAATGATTTTAGTAAATGGGGTAATATTTCAGTCCCATATTCATTTGAATTAAGATCTTCTCCTTATTTATTGAAAAGTTTGGATCCTCTTAATTTGATTGTTTCCCTTAAAGATGGTGGCTTATTGCATTTCCAAAGACCAAGTGTCTTATCGGAATTTGATGTCTTTAATTTTAATGAACCTCCAGCTTTACTTCCATTAAGTTTCTTTGGTCTTTTCAAAAAAAATGATAAACAAAACATTGTTTTGGAAGGTATTTCTTCGAATTCATTGGTGGATCTTATTCGTCTTAATGATGATACTTTTGTCACTCTTTCTGTTAGTAAAGTCATTAAGATTTGGAGTGTTGAAAAACATATTCCTATTCAATCTTCAATTTATTTAACTGAATCAATTGAATCTGAAGCTTGGTTAATAGCAGCTCCAACAAGATACTTACAAATTTATTCCGATTCGGATTCTGAAAAGTCTTATTTGACCTTACACTACAATACTAATTCTATCGATACAAACCTGCAAAAAAGTGGTTTTGCTTTCAGAACTTGGGAAATTATAAATTCTTCCACTCTTAATGAATTGAAATATCTTTCCTTTGAACCTGAATTACCAAGTCTTTTGTTGGTTTCTTTAGATACCTCTAAACTTGAAGCCAACTTCAGAAACAAATTATGGTTTATCCAAGATTTCCAAACTCAAAGTGGTGATAATTGGGTCAAATACCATATTTTATGGAAATCAAATACTTCATCGATTCTTGTGGTTTACTCACTTAATCTTGAAAATGGTGCTATTATTTCTGTAAATTGGTCTCATGTCAACAACGAAACTGTGGAAACTGCTCCTCATCAAGAAATGTCATACTATTCCAATTATATCTTAAACTCTGGTAAATATGATGATTTAATTGTCAAAACATCTTTAAATATCCTTAGAGAACATATTGGTATTCAAGAAATCGGTTCTAAACTATTAAGAGAAGAAATTGATGAAACTCTAAATCATTGGATAGATTCTGTTGGAGATTTTGCAGATGCTGAACTGTCAATGGTTGATTACTCAATCAGTCAAATCGAAAATATTGATTCTGCTAAATCTTTCTGGTTCAAATTATATTCCCTTTCTGAAGAATATAAGAAATTAAGTGAAGAATCTTTGGCTATTGGTATAATATCCAAATCTATTTTAGCATTACAATCTAATGGATTGGGTGTTTATAGAGCATCCCATTTCTATGAATTATTACTGTATAAGAAAAGTTCTACTGCTGAAGGAAGATTATCAAATATTTTAATCAAATTACAAAGTTTATTATCTACCAATACTATCAATAAACTTACCAAGGTGATGCAACAAAATTCAAGTTTGACTACGAATCAAATTAATGATATATTTGAAACCTACTTAAAATCAAAAATATCTCAACAAGATATTGATGATATCATGACTGAAATGGATACTTTACCATTAGAAGTTATCAATTCTCTTCTTGATCCAATTGATGAATTTGAAATCGTTGATATGGAAATAAATTCCGATGACTATCCTGAACTTGGGACTCTTAATAAAATCAATACCATTATCACTTTCAAACAAATCAAACAGAACCATGAACGTTTTCTTTTAAACCTTCTGTTTTTATTTTTAATCTGTGAATCTAATGATCAAATCACTTTACTTATTAATAAGATCATTTCCAAATTAAATATTTATGGTGTTCTTGGATTAATTTTCGATACTTGTTTCAAGACATCAGATCCTATATCACCAATTGAAACAAAAAATCTTAGTAATGTGGAAAATTCTTTATTTTGGAGTGGAATTGTTTCTAAACATTCTAGTTTGAATGATTTGATTGTAAGATCAAGACTTAATGAGGCATATGACTATTTGTATGGTAGGATCATTTCCAACTATGAGAATTTCATCACTGATATCACCATCAATTTAATTAATAGAAATGAAGGAAGTGTGATAAGGAATACTTTTTTCGATAAATTAAATGAATCTAGAAAGATTGATAAATTTTTGATTGGTATTGTTTATTTGATTGATAATGTTCCAGATCAATTCTTCAGAATCTTTGAGGATTATAATATCATTGATCAAGGAGAACAAAATGAGAAGATTAAGAATAATTTGTATAATAATGATAGTATCAGTACCTTTTTAACCTCCATTTTTGATACCTCAGTTACGGGGGATCTTAAACAAGCTCAATATTATCATTCATTATCGGAATTAGCTAAAGCACAAAATAGAGTTGTCCAAAAATCTACTCAATCACTAATTCTTACTGCTCATGATTCTCAAAAAATAAGTTCTGATATTGAAGTTAGTTTTATAAAGACTGCATTAAAATTTGAACAAAAAGCAATTGAATTATTAAATGGCTCTAATAGTGAATTATTGAATGATTATTATCTTAATGTTTTTGAATTATCAATGATTTTATCTGATTATAATCTTGTCTATGAAGCATTAGAAAATTTGAGTAAAAATGAATCTTACAAAAAACTTTTCACCAGGTTTATCAAAAAGCTTATCAATACTGGTTCAATTTCTAAACTTTTTGCACCAAATGAAAATAAATTATATCGTAAGAAATACTCCTTGATTGATAGTGTGTTGTTGGATTTTGCCAGTAATGAACGGTTATTAACCAAGTCTTTACAATATTATAATTTCCTTTTTTCATGGAGATTATTTGGTGGTTCTACTAACCTTGGTGCTGATCAATTAGCTGATAAAAGAGGTGCCATTGAAGCATTGTATATGTTCATTACCAGATTTAAAATGGATGAATCTTTACAATATCAAGTTGATACTGATAAGTATAAGGAATTCAAGTTAAAGGTATTTGAATTATATATGATCATTGCAAACACCTTAAATACCTTTTCAGATGATGATGAAAAATGGTTATCAAAGACCACAGATGCAAACAAAAACGAAATATTAACTTTGGATGATTTGACACTGGAAAAAATTGATTGGGCTGATCAATTAAAAGATATTCTTTCTGAAGCACAATTAGCTCAAGCTTTGGCTATGGCTTAGTTTAATAATTTTAGGTATACTGGATTTTAGCTTCTAAACCATTTCTGAATGATAGATGTCTTTACTTTTTTTTGTATATTAATAGATAAATAGATGCGTTATAAAATCAGCGTCTTAAATGCCAGGTAATGTGACTTAATCTAGTATAATAGAGTAATGGTACAAATGTATTAAGATACGTAGTGGGGGTTGATACTAAAATAGATCTATTGTTTATTGCAGTTTTGTAATGACGGTATTTTATAAAATATAATAAGAAAACGATATTTAATTTGATAAGAAGTGAACTAAGGTACAAGCTACTGGGTCAATGAACTCAATACCAGTGTCAAAATTTTTGAGAATGGAAATTACTATGAAGTTATGAGTGAAATAGATTCTTTATCAACATACTAAATTAAATTAATTAACCAATGTTGGCACCCATATTACCAGCACCCTTTGGATTTTCATCCTTCCAATCATCCCATTGTCTCTTTTCCAATTCATCGTCACTATCATCGGTATCACTTTCATTTGTATCCTTGACTTCTTCTTTCATCATCTTACCATTTGCCAACTCATAATCCAAATATTCTTCAACCGTCATCGAAGGCAAAACTTGACCAGTTCCAAATACTTTTTCTTTCAATTGTTCTCTACTTGAAGTGATCGTGAATGGTCTCAAGACTTTCCCATGTTTGGATATAAGATCAGAAACCTTGGATTTGGTGAGCGGATTTTCTTCCAATCTAGTTGTAAATCCATAATCGTTTTGGGCAGATAAATCTCTGGTTCTTTTATCATCTTCAATTAATTCTATCTTGGTTTGAGGCCTATTACTTAATACTTCAAGTTCCATGGTTGATGATTCAAGATTATCAAATGATTCAATGGTGAAAAGACGAAGTTGATCAGTGTAAACTTGGGCAATGATTTCTTCATCGAATCTTTCAAAAACAGACCCTTCTTCGTCATCATCATTTTGATCACCATTTTTAGAATAATATTCATCTAAAACACTCAATTTTTCATTCAATTCTTTTTCAAGTTTGAAATTTTCAATTTTTTCATGTCTCTTTTGAACTGGATTATTACTATAGGAAATAATTTCATCTAATGTAGGATTAGGTTTGTTCTTAAAAGTATCAAGTCTAGCACTTTGATTCTTGGATAGTATACCATAGTTTTGTAAATCAACCAAATATTGAATAAATAAAATCTTGGCTCTTCTCAAATTATCGGCTTTAATATCTAAAGGGTCTTGATCCTTTCCAGTATCATTCTTGGTAGAATAGATAAGTAAACTTGCCAAATAATATGATACATTTAAAAAAGGAATATAATTGGTATTGATTTCTTCGAATTTTTCATTATCACTAAACAATTTAAGATCATCCACAATTCTCTTGATAAGATCAAATTCTCGAATAAGTTCTCTTAATCGGGTTTGGTACCCTACCGAATCCTTTCGAGCTGGTGAAGATAATTGACTGCGGAACGACACAATTGCTGCTCTGTACCGCTTGGAAATGGTTTGTTCGGACATGCTGATATTTCCGCTGGTTATTGCTCTCTTTTTACGGGTTTCGTATGGTCACTGGAAAAGAGTGTGATGCTAACTTTCTGGTTAACCAGGTCCTGGCAATGGCAAAGGTGGAGGCGCCCTGCATGTAGCCAGGTTGGTGATGGTTATGGGTGAGTGGTCACGTGATTTGCCGCTGAACAAAACCACTTCGTGACCAAACAAGAACCCTTAGTTCTGGTGACTGTCGAAGGCCGAATTAATCAGACTCGTATTACTGTACAGACCTTACCCAATGAGTTCCCCCGCCTACTACGAGCTTTACCGCAGATCCACCATAGGAATAGCGCTCACCGACGCTTTGGACACTTTGATCTCGGATCAAAAAATCCAACCTCAACTTGCAATGACCATATTAAACAATTTTGATCGTATAATCTCCGATAATTTGAAACTTGAAGGTCAAACTGCCAAGAGCAGATTGACTTTCAAAGGTGATTTGAACACGTATAGATTTTGTGATGATGTGTGGACTTTTATTATTAAGAATGTTTTGATTAAGATGAGTGATGTCAGCGCTGGCGAAGGTACAAGCTCTTCAAGTACTGTTGAAAGTGAAGTTGCGGTGGATAAGTTCAAGATAGTGGCATGTAATGCCAGAAGACCTACTGATATGTAAGAGAACAAGAACAGCAAAAATTGAAGAATTCAATTACAATTAACAATATTTTGATACAAACCCTAATCGACCCTTTATGAAGTGCTTACAAACTTTACAAAAGGATTACAAACAATTTCCTCCATCAACCAGATTTGGTGGTGTTTAGTTATATACCACTATATCACAATAAAGATTTCTATAGAACTACTGTAAATGTAACCCCAATCCAATGGAATCCAATGGGTGTTTTCACTAATGTAGATATTTATTACTTTATATAGCAATTACTGTCAGTAGTAATTTTTCCTTCTTTAATCATCATCTCTTTTCGTTGTTAATAGCCCAATGGCCTAATGGTTTAATGGCCTAATCACCCTTGTAGAAGGAGACAACGGCCCACTTACCAGAAGAGCTCCAGAACTCACCAATTTCGTTGCCCATACTCTTGTACTTTTCAATCAATTGTTCATTGACCCCTTCTGGTAAACCAACCACAACATCAGCCTTACAAGTTCTTAAAGACAACACAGGAAGCTTGGAAGTAGCCAATTGTTGAATGGCGGTCTTGAAAGATTCGGTCTTATCCCAGTGTAAATCACCAGTCAATTTACGGTAGTTCAAGTCACCCTTAAAGATTAACAAATCAGACTTGGATAAGTTTTCATATAAATCTTTGGTGGCTGGGATTTCCCAAAAGTTGGAACCTAAGGTCCAGAATGGGTGTGATTCAACAAGAATTTTATCATCATTATGATACTTAACCAATCTAGAGTGAAGAGCCAAAATAGCCTTAGCATCTTGTTCATTAGAATGGATCTTTTTGTAGAAATCTGGAGACTCAAGTTGTTTAAGCAAATGGTTGAAATCCTTTGGCATGGTGTCACTGACGAACCATGGGATTTCCTTACAATGAATATGGACGTTTTCAGCCAAGCCAGAATCAAGAACAAAGAGAGTCAAGATCAAATCAGCAAACAATTCAAAACCAGAATTATCAAGAATAATATCAATTCTTCTGGAACCTTGTTTCTTAGAGATGAAATGGTCCCAAGCAGGTGGTAAATCATTAACCAAGATATTTTCTTCATTCTTTTTTCTAACTTCGGCACCTTGTAAAGATTCAATATCAGCAAGAGTAACATTACCTGCTAATAAAGATAAATCGGTGGCATTACCCCAAAGAGAAATGTCTATGAATTCAGTGAATAAAAGTTTAAGAGCTTCTGGAGTAGCATTTTTCAATTGACTTTCTAAAGTAACATAACGTTTACAAAGCTCAAGAACCCCTTGTTCAGATTGTTGGAAAGTATTATTTTTCAAGGTTTCAAAGATATCAAAACTATGCCAGAAATGAACTGGAGATGCAATAAACAAATTATTAATGGCATGATAAATGTAACATTCTAAATAAAGCCATGGACCCGTTTGCCAGGTGACTTTTTTCACTTTGTTGAATTGTTCAAGTTGTTGATTAAATGACTTCAAATGCGAGTTCAAAGTGGTTTCGGCCACATTGAATGGTCTAACAGCATGATCTTCGGTCAATGCATGAAGAATACTGTTCAATCCTTGAACAATAAGTTCTCCAGATGGCTTTAATCTGGGGGTTTTTTCGATTTCCTTATTGACGTCTTCAATGCCTCCCTTGACAATAAGTGGCCATCTCTTGTGGACAGTTGGATAGGCAAAGGACAATTTGTCGTCGTTGTAGTATGGAGAAGGTAAAGACATGGTTTCTTTTGGATGGTTAAAGGTTGTGGATGGGTGTAGACCGGGCAAATCGGGTTTGGATTTCTTTATAGTGTGCAAGGGCCGGGGTTACGTAATACTCCCAGTGCTATCTGCACAACCGCAACCACCACCAAACAGGAACTAAGTTAACGAGGCTAACAAACAATAGCATTGATTGGATCCTATAGATCCTTTGTAGGTTACATGCTGGTTGTGTTAAGTATTGCACTAAGGATGGTTTGATTTGATGTGATTCAATTGGATATGCTTTTGTTGTTTGTTATGGAAATCTACAGGGTTTTAATATTTATTGAAGGTAAGAATTTGATTGTAAACAACAATTTGAATCTCACAAATTCTTATCGTTTATTCGTTAGGAGACAACATATTTATATATATGGTACAACAAGAGATACTAATAAAACACAGGGCTAAGACTATCTAGCAATATGAAATAAAAAGGTCAATAGGAATAATACAGAGTCTTTCTCCACACAGAGGATAGCTCGAGTAATTGGCCTTAATTGCCATTTCTCTTGACATATTCGGCCTTTTCCTTCTCATATCTCTTCTTGTCAGCATCAGCCTTGGTTTCGTATGGAACCTTTTCATCAGCAGATAAAGCCTTCCACTTTTCACCTAACATCTTACCGACTTGACCGAAACTGATACCTGGGTTTTCAGCTCTGACAATGTCTCTGTTTTCGTTGGCAAAGAACATGTAGGCAGAGAGGGATCTCTTTGGAGCATCTGGGTCCTTCTTCTTTCTGGTGGTCTTTCTCTTTTCAGTAGCAGACATCTTTTAAAAATTTGTTAGTACTTTAATTTGTGTAAAGAAAACAGACAAAGTGAGGAATTATATATTGTAAAGTGGTGGGAGGGCGTGGTTGAGTGTCAACA
This sequence comes from Suhomyces maxii, assembly GCA_030574995.1. NCBI lineage: Eukaryota > Fungi > Ascomycota > Pichiomycetes > Serinales > Debaryomycetaceae > Suhomyces > Suhomyces maxii. Next base: position 52,244 of record JAJMGC010000053.1, read on the forward strand.
ATAAACAAACGCGTCGATTGCAAAATAGGCGACTTATGCCCGCGGCACATACAACATAGCTTTTTTTCTTTTTGGCGGGGGGGGGGTTAGTGAGCGAGCGAGCCAGCGGGTGCAACTCAACACGCAAAAAATCTCCCTATGAAGGATGTTTTCTCTCACACCATACCGAAAAAAAAAAAAAATGAATGATGTGCCGCCCTTAGCCAATTCCACATGGAAGGACTCCTGCACATGGCCCTGGTCCCACTCTCTCACCCGTGCGGTGCGGTTGCGTTTCCAGAAAATCGGGTTTGGTGATGATTTTTGGTATACCTAGCAAAATCCCCCCCAAAATTGAATTTGCTTTCAATTCAGGGTTAACAGATACCCGCCCAAAAGTGCCCTAACAACTGATGTCTTCCCAAGGTTATCATTCAACACTTGTGATGGTGGCGGTTTTATTAGAGGGTTTGCGAAAATCTCACTGTTTTTTTCGGTTTTGATTTGTTTTTGCAACCCACCCCCATCCAAAGTTTACAACATATCAAACTTTCATCAATTCCAATGGTAATATCAACATGATAAAGGGCGTCTATGTGTCTAGATCATATGGATGAAGTGATCAATTGATGTGTTGAAGTTGACAACTAATGGTGGTTTGGTGAACTTGATTGAATCTCACTGTGCGTGCTGCTTAATTAATCCCAATAAAAAAAAAACTTACTATAGGGAAAATTTATATATGGTCTGGTAGTTAAGAAAAGAGGATACTAAGGGGAGCACAGCGTTAGTCAATATATATAGATAAAAATTGACCCAGCCCTCCCAATTTTTTTTTTCTTTGGCTTGCACACTTGCTGTACTCATAATTGTTAGTGCCAGGATTTACGCGGGGCACCCTCATAATGTATGGATGGTTCGGTGCACAAATTTACCAAAGAGGAGGCGAACTGACTAACTACTCCACTTATCTAAACAGTGGTCCACCAAATGCGGAGTTCAGCTACAGAAAATGAGTATTAGGGAATTAACGTTTGGTTTTTTTTAAAAGGAGACCAAGTTGGGGGCTCTGATCACGTGCGTTGTTACTACGTTTTCTAATCCCATCTGATAGTAAAGCTAGCCCCGTGGTACCATGGTCAAGTGGGGGCGGTGTTAGGGAGGTTTTTTGGGTATGGATGGGTAGGATTGAAGCGATCACGTGTGGGCCCATGCCTCTGGTTATGGATACTGTACCACTGGTACAGTGTGCGAGTGGGTTAAGGAACCAATAAGGGAAATAAAGAAAGAAAAGAATAAAGGGGACGCTGCCTGCAGGAGCCCTATCTTTTTTAGTAATAGCCCTTAGTAATTCACCACAACTTTACCTTTTCCTCTCTCTTCCTCCCCTCTCCCCTTTAAAAACCACTGATCCCTGGTAGGCTGGTTACCAGAGTGGGAATAGTGGGTACACGACATTTGTCCAAGTATGTGGGTGGGTGGTGGCTTGCTGATTCCTAATTCTGGTGGACAATTGATGGTTTAGGCGAAGATCAGGTGTAGGGCTGAAAATTGGTCCATGTCCGTTTTTGGTACTGGTGAGTGCCATATGACGTTTATTCGCAGGTCTTTGTTTCTTGGATTCGTGCATATTCCATGCACTATAAATTGTCTACCAAATTAACCCCTAAAATATGGTATGGTATAATTTGCAACTACTGTACCGATACAATAGAAGGATGGCAGCTGTGGTAGTAGTTGTGTAACGTTGTGTAAGGGAGCAGGTGGAAAGATTCACGTGTATTCGCTCCACTTTGGACTTTGGGTTGGTTAACATGTAGGTACAATTCTCATTTCAAATGGCTGTCTCTATTTTTCCAGAATTTTCTCCATTTTCACCAATAAACTGAGCCAGTGGAAAATATGCAAAAAAAAAACAAACTTAGGACCATTCGGGGGCCATGGATCCTTCCAGAAGGTGGTGCCATGTTTTAGACGGCTACTGGCAGAGCTCTACCGGTTTTATATACTTTCGTGCTGTCACCATAAGCTCTCGCTTTACTATGGAGCCTACACATTGAGACCGAGACATGGTGGAAAAAAACCAGGAACAGAGCCCAATTGGGTCCCCTCGTACACCAAACCCGCTTCCCGGCTCGTTCCACTGCCTTCCACCACCTTTCACTTTCACTGTCTGTATCTGACTGTCTGACTGTTACTTCATCTCTCTTGGTCTTTTTTGATCACCTGTTTCGCACGACTTTTCATGGCGCGTCTTTACCTCAGTCTACGCGTTACCTATTCTTACTATACAGACAAAATCATATACTATAACCATCACCTCCAACCAATCACTAACCAAGTCTACCATCATGACCAACTATGCCCGCTCCTTGGAATTGCCGTGGGTCGAAAAGTACCGTCCCCACAAGCTTGACGATATCGTGGGGAACGAAGAAACCATTGAAAGACTCAAGCTCATAGTCCAAGATGGTAACGTCCCCCATATGATCATCTCCGGTTTACCAGGTATTGGTAAAACCACCTCGATCCACTGCTTAGCATATGCACTTCTCGGACCAGAGTTGTACCCTCATGCCACGTTGGAGTTGAATGCTTCTGACGAAAGAGGTATTGATGTGGTGAGAAATAAAGTTAAGCAATTTGCTCAAACCAAGATCCAATTGCCCCCAGGAAGACATAAGATCATTATTTTGGATGAAGCTGATTCAATGACTCCCGGTGCCCAACAGGCTTTGAGAAGAACCATGGAAATTTACTCCAATACCACCAGATTTGCATTTGCTTGTAATGTATCACTGAAGATCATAGAACCTTTACAATCTAGATGTGCAATTTTAAGATATAACAAGTTGGCAGATGACCAGGTGTTGGCCAGATTATTGGAGATCACCGAGGCAGAAAATGTCCAGTATAATAGTGAAGGCCTTCAAGCTCTTGTATTCACTGCTGAAGGTGATATGAGACAAGCGATCAATAATTTACAAAGTACAGTTTCAGGGTTTGGATTTGTCAATGATGTTAATGTGTTCAAGATTGTGGATCAACCTCATCCCCTTGTTATCAAGAAAATCTTGTTGAGTTGTACCAACAATAAGAATATAGATGAAGCCATCGATCTCTTAGATGGCTTATGGAATAAAGGGTATTCTGCTATAGATATCGTTACCCTGACATTTAAAGTGGCCAAGACCTTGCCAGGAATAACCGAAACCAAAAGATTAGATATCATCAAGGAGATCGGTTACGTACACATGAGAGTCTTGGAAGGTGTATCTACATACTTGCAGTTGTGTGGTATGTTTTCCAAGATATGTGACTTATAGACTATCCATATTCTTTACACCAAAATCTCCACTAGGTATTTGAACCAAAAACTTTGAGTTATAGTAATGCTTACGTGGGGACCCAGCAAAAATTGTCCTGCTATTTTTTATATCTACATCTACAGTCCATGCTTTGTTGTTTGGATGTTCAATGTATATTTGATTAGGACTTCACCACAGACTCTGCTTCTTAAAAGACATGCAAATATATTGGTCTTAAGAAGAGGATAAGAGCTTGTTACCAATAATTACGTACCAAATATAATTAACTATCATCATGAATCTTGGCCTGGCGCTGGCCTGGCCAATTGTGTAGGCTTTTCTAACAAAAAAAAAAGAAAATTATTTACAGTTGTGGAACCATTAATATTAATGTTTGTAAGCATTGGCTAAGGTCTCAAAATGCTCTATTTGTTCTCCCACAACACCAACGTTTTCTCCGATTTCATTCTTTAAAATACTAACCACCAAGAAATAATTATTATAGAGGAAAATCTCTTTTTCTGTGGTTTTTGATTTCCCATTACCAAAGAAATGGTTACTCAATTTGGTCAATAAGTTTTCAAAATCATTTCTTAATCTGCTAATAGAAATGAATAATGGTTCACCTCTAAAGTCGTTATCATTATCTTTAGAATTAGAAACCGATAACTTTAAAAGTCCCAGCACCAATTGGGCAAATTGTTGAGTAACACTTACTGGAGCTAAGTTGGTTTCCTTTGAAGTTCTTAAGATCGTCTTTTTCAATGAATCACTATTCAAATCAATAATTTTGGTGAAATGTGGCCATAAAATCATTAAGATAGAATTTAAATATTCATCTAATATTGGAATGTGAAATTGATTATGCATTAAAGATTGTGAATTTTGGGCCAATCTAATCATAAGTAATATTCCATAAGCATCACAGGAACCATAATTTACTGAAGTAATATTTGTTCTGGCAGTGGTGGCAGTGGCATTGGATGCCTTGATATTTAATGGAGTATGATTGATAAGCCAATCGACAAATTCAGTACCCATTTTGAATACTTTATCAAACATTATATGAGACCAATCAGTCTTGTTACCATTATCAGTGAACTCTTCAAATTTTTCATTACCTTGATAAAAGAAATCCACCATAAAGAGGTATTCAACCACAATATTATCCACCAAAGCAATTGACCATTGTTGATATATGAATTCTATCCAATACATAAAAGGTGTGGTCTCTGCAATTTGTGATGGAATAGCTGTTTGAGGATCAGATGGATCTTTGGTTTCAAGAATTTGTAATCTTTTATCTATAGACAGTAAATATTCATTCATACTGACATGAGTAGGACCATGAGGACTTGGTTTTTGAAGATTTGTAGGAGTAGAACTAAGCCAACCTTTGAATCCAGATGCAAATAATCCTTTTTCTTCATTTCCAAGATTTCCAAGTACAAGACTAGGATCAACATGACGAATATTCAATGTTTCCAAACCATAAAGGTACTTGGCAAACCGTGATTGGTAATACCATCTCATAGTATATATATATGCCAATTGAAGTTGATTTGCAAGTGTTGGATGATGTGATTTTAAAAATGTAAATGCTTCTTTTATCAGTAAAAGGTTTTGTTGAATGGATTGAGATGATACTTTAGTACTGGAACGTAACAGTTTGATTTGACTGATGATATGGTCTCTGATTCTTTCGAGTGATTTATAAATTAAAAGTTCGATTCCTGTTTCCAATTGGGTCAAAGCTACTGAATCTTTATATTCTTTAAGCATGGGGCTATTTTCGTTGGATGTATCTTTGATGCTGGTAATTAATTGGACTTTTTCATTGATGAATTTGATATTTTCTACCCATCGGGAGTCGAGATCATCATGGATTATCGATCTAACCACTTCTGGCGATATTATAAGATCTAAAATGATGGGGTTTAAGCTATCGGTGGTGGTTCTGCTCATAGAAGAGTCAGCAGAGAGTCTAGTCGATTGTTCATGTAAGGAGACTAAGCTAGAAGACAATTGTTCTAGTTCGGTGTTGAAACTGGTAAGGATACTGTCCACTGGAACCAACTTCTCTCTGAGTTTACGGATACTGCCCTTGTAGTCTTCGAACTGGAGGATAAGCAGGTCCAATTCCGCCTGAGAAAGACTGGGAAGAACCGAATTGTCGTTGTTGGCATCTATTCTAATCAGTTCTAGAAGGGTAGTGTGATCTGGATGGTCATGGGTCAAGTAGGTCTTGAGATTGTCGAGGTTTCGTAATGGTGGCGTGTGAACCTGGTCCAAAGGAAACGCCTGTTTGAGCTTGTCCAAAGCGGACATGTTGAACTGATGATGATGATGATGATGTGTAGATGTAGATGAATGAAAGGTTGTTTCTGGTGGTTTTATATTTTGATCAAAACAGTGAGTGAGGCTGAATTGGTGAGTCGCTGTTTCGTTTAGTTGTGAAAAGGAACGAAACCAAAAGTGAGAGATTTTGCGACCAGGTTATTCCAACACAACATCACCAATTGATATGAGACATGACCACCAACGCGAATAATGACGACATCGCGGGTGTCCAAGAGAGAAGAGAGACGGATATGTATCAACATCAACCCCAGAACCAGGACCACCAGAAGCAGAAGGAGAAGCAGAAGCATCACGTTCAAACTCACCAATTGCTAGACCTAACTAGGCGACAGGTCCCGACTAGTTCGCAACAATCCATAATAGATCATCATGCTACGAGTAATCATATTCTTAGCGTCCAGGCAGGACCTGGAAGTGGGAAGACATGGACGCTTGTTAAGCGTGTTGCCCGCCTTATAGAGCATGGCGGGTTGGAGCCCCAGGAGATCTTGGTGCTATCAATGACCAACAGAGCAGTCAACTCATTAAGGAAGACTCTTGGTGAATTGCTAGGAGCTCAAATAGCTGAAGAGGTAGAAGTCAGTACGTTCCATTCGTTTTGCGCCAATTTGGTTGACCAATACGATTCCATCTTCTTTCCCCATAACCCAAGAAGAAGACTAATGGATGATCTCAGTTGGCGGAACTTCTCCAATATATTTCTGGGGAAGACCATTGGGATTAATGGAAAGACCCTTAAGGGGAATATGAGCGCATTTGCCCTAGAGAAGGTATTGAATGAAATAAAGAGTGGTCAGATCGATATACCAACGGCTGCAAAACATTACAAGGTAAATGAAGAGTATTTGGGAGAGCTTCTACAGTTTCTTAATAAGAATGGGATTATGAGGTACCAAGACTTTTTGGTGGATGCATTGACTTTGATGCAAAAGTCTAGTTTTGAAGGTAATATAATCCCTAGATTGGCCAATTATAAGGTGATTATGGTGGATGAGTTCCAAGATATGCACTATCTGTTGTTAAGTGTGATTAAAGAAGTGGTGAATTATAATGGACCAAAACATTTAACTATAGCTGGTGACAAACATCAAAGTATTTATGAGTTTTTAGGGTCCAAACCTGATATCAATTTGGCACAGGAATTTCCTAAGTTTGAAATTAGTGAAATGACAATCAATGATACTTTCAGATTAACTCCAGAAATCTTACAAGCCGCTCAGAATAGTCTTATATCAAATGGATTATTGGAAAGTGAAAAATATTTTGAATTATCATCATCAAAACCAGAAATTTCTTCCCTGAATAATACAAAAGAACCTCAAAATGTAAATGTTTTAAGATCCACCCGAGAACCCTTTTATAAGCCAATCTTGTACAATCCTTCCACCAGATTTGAAGAATACGAATTTATTGTCAAGGAAATATCTCGATTGGTTCTTGAACTGGGGGGACTACTCAAACTTTCAGATATGATAGTCTTGGGAAGAACCAATAAAGATGTTGAAGAATTTCAACTTTATGCCCAAAATTATGGTTTCAGGACCAATAAATTTTCACTGCTGGTACCATGGATTAATACCAAGGTTCATACGTTACTAGACATTATGAATGTACTCAATCAAGGAGCCGGATCCGATTTCAATCTATTATGTATAATTTTGTTATTAGATAAAAAGGTGGGAGCAAGGCTCCGAGTATCAAAACTTTTCAATTTATTTGATAAATGGAGATGGCAGACCACATCCACAGATTATCATGATAATGGATTAGAAGGGTATCTTGTGCAAGAATTATTAAAAAATAATGATACTCCTAAATCTAAAAAGGAGAAAAGTATTTTTACAATCTACAACAGTAATCACCAAGGTACAATTGCCAATTTGACAGAATTTTTAACAACAATAGAAAAGGAGAGACGGAGTTTACGCGAGAATGAGTCACCTCAAATGATTCTTGAGAGTCTTTTAAGAATTATCATCAAACTGGATTTAATTCATTACATTAATCAAGCCAGTCCAAAAATCATCCATGAATCAAATAGGCTTCATGATCTGATCGAAACAGAAAGAAACAAATTAAGAACCAACCTTTTTTCATTTTTTAATTCTTTAAGCCATTCATTTAAAAAATATAGTTCTCAAATCTCTGACGAATCATCATTTATCGATCACTTTTTAAGATCGTATAATGAAGATATACCCGTGACCGAGGAAGGTATCATAAATGTATCCACTGTTCACACGGCAAAGGGATTGGAATTTCCGGCAGTATTTGTACTCGGATGTTCCTCAATCGGAAATCAAATGTACTGGAATCAATCACTAGATTCAGATTTTAGTGCGGACGGACAAACGGCACGATTGTTTTATGTTGCATGTACCAGAGCGAAGAATTTACTTTATGTGGGGTGCACCAAAAATAATCTGGATTTTACAACAACTATGCCACATATCCAAGGGCTAATACCTCTGTTTCTTAAGTCCCTCGGACGATCTCATCCATCGACTAATTCTATTACCGACGGATCTCTCCTTTTTGGTGGATTATACCCTGTGGAGAATAAGCGATTAGGCAATAGCACCATTAATCACAAAAGAAGAAATTTTATTGGCCGCGCATTTAGTACCGCCACAAATGCGTCAGCAGCTTTATCGCCCTTATCTAAGTTTCGGAACTTCCCGATAGGGAGACTCCCCCTCCTACTCCGGGCCTGAAAATTAATATTGCAAAATTAAAATAACAATTGAAAAAAAAAAAAAAAAAACTATATAGTACCGAGTCATGGCCTTAATTAACCAAAGATTCGCACAGATCATATATACTGAGTCATCCTTGCACACTTTTACATATAGTCATATTTGTGCTAGTTGTCATATTTGGATTTTGATCTAGTCAACTTGAGTCAAGTTCAGGTGTAGTCATCATCATCTAGTTCATTATATTTCAATTCTTATTTCATTTCATGAATAATCTTTATAATCTTTATAATATCTTATAATATCTTATAATCATCATCATTATCATTATCATTATCATCATTATTATTATTATTATTATTAGTATTATTATTATCATTAACTACCATTATCTTCATCACTATTATTATCTTTAATTATGAGTACAATATGCAATAGTCCAGTACGAGAGTCGTATGAGATATCTGACAAAGAACATCCAGGTATCTTTAATTATCTAAGTGAATTTCAAATAAAGCTAGATACTTCTTCAGAAAGCTCAATTACATCATCAGCCGGTTCTGATGGTTTAAAGACTAGAAGACCATCGATAACGGTATTTAAAAAGAAAAATTTAAAACAATATCAAAATCAACCTCGTAATATTTACGAACATAATCTTGGAGGGGATTCCAATATCAATTTGAATGAAAAGGGAAATTCGGTAGTAAGTTGTATTAGATGTCGTAAGCTTAAGAAGAAATGCACACGGTCAATTCCTGAATGTTCCAATTGTGTTTCATCTGATGAATTATGTGTATATCTACCAAGAAAGTCAAAATCAAAGAGATCATCTTCAATTACAAGTATACCTAATATTGATAATTGGGAGTCTCCTTCTCCCTCAAAAAGAAACTCATTACCTAACCCTTCAGTGAGCAGGTCCATTGAATACCAGTCAGGAATTGAATCTCCAAAATCTGACACACCATCAAGTGATTCAAAGGAAAATTATTTATACGGACAAAAGAGAAATATTCATGATTTTGCAATTATATTAAATTAGGGAATAATATAGACATATACGCAAACCACTCCAAATATGGATAAGCAAAACTATTGGATTTGGTTTATAACATTAATTAATCAAAATGTAGAATCCACTGACTTTTAAAAGTGGGTTTGTAATTATAATTAAGCTTCGTATTTCCTTGTTCTTCGGGTTTTCACTTCACTCCACCATCAGAAATTCTTGTGTTAAAATCCTTTTTATGCCCTTTTTCCCGAGCCTTTTTTTTTCTTCATAATGTGGAATAATTGGTCCCCACAAAAGTTATGAGTCATATTGTTCTCCAACTGAGGTATCACCATATGTTTACCTCACAACCACCAAATAGGTATTTAGGGGTCCACGTATAATCTATCATGATTATCAGTACCAACTGTCATAATGGTAATTTTTCCAGTATATTCGGTAAATAGAATTACCCCTTTTATTTGTTTTTTGAACCTGGATCTATCTGTTGACAAGGTGCTGCATTGGCTCTAGACTACTATCGAGACCCCTATAATTTAAGATAATTTAAGAGCAAGGACCATATAGGCTTGTGGTATTTGTTTGCTTGAACGGTCAATGTGACGAGCCTTGTAACCATTCAATATTTAACTTTGATTGATTAATATTGTCTGGGGTCGCTAAAAGATCTGGTCATTTTCAGGCAACAATACTTACGATGTGATTGCTATAGCTTGTGTTGAGTTAAATTATTAGACATTAATTTCTATGCTGTCTAATAGTAGTGGTAGTGATTATTTTATTTCTATTTTAGTCTACCTGTTTATGCCAATTTGGACAAGAGACTCATCACATCGGTGGATCCCAGGTCCTCTTTTTCTTCTTTTTCAGGAATATTGAAGGAAGGATCGTAGCCATCATCATCATCATCATCATCATCGTCGTCGTCGTCGTTGTTCTTGTTGTTGTCATCGTCGTCATCATTATTAATAATATCGTCGTCATTACCTGCACTGGTGGGGATATCGTGCTCTTCCTTTAATTCTAAATCATGTTCGTGTTTCAACTCTAAATCGTCTTTGTGATGAGATTCGAAGTCACTAGCAACAGGGCACTCATCATCTTGATCATCATTATCATCTTCTTCTTCTTCGTGGTCATTTGTTTCTGTATTATCATCATTAATCTCTGGTTCTTCTTCACGATCAAATTCCTTGACTTCAATATCTTCAGAAAATGCTACTCTCTTAGACGATGGAGTTGATCCTCCCGAAGGGGTTTGAGAATATCTTCTTTTTCTGGATGCTTCTTCGTCTGACTTATCTCCATCATCGTCATCATCATCACTCTCATAAGTTGGTAACATATCATCATCTTCATCAGCATTATCATCTTTGTAGTTAGGAGATGGTTCCTCACCAGATTCTTCTTTTTTAGTGGAGGAGGTTTCTTCTTGAACCATTTCTTTAAGTTCATCTCTTGTAGTGTATAACTTTTTTAACCTGTCATTAATAATCAGAATTTTAGTATCATCTGTTTGAGCACCTTCAGCAATTACAGTAGATAAACTTTCTAATTGTTTGGCAATTTGGTTTCTTAAACTCTTGAGATCTTGAATATTGACAATGGATAACTTACTTAATTTCTCCAACATGTTCAATTTGGAAATATACACTTTTGGTGATGGAAGGTTATCAGAGGAACCAGGATCTTGCGGAAGATAAGTCTTGGACTGGATTCCGAATTGGATTAAGTTTGATTGACTGATGTTACTCAAATGGTTTAAACTGACAATTAAATCATTTAAATGTTTTAATTCTGGTACAATTTCTCCAGTCAGTCTGTTCAAACCAGAACCGGAGGAGGCAGAAGTAGAAGATGAAATCTTTGTTGAAGATGAAGATGAAGATTCTAATTCGTTGGATTTCAGGGCCTCGATGGCGCGTTTCATCTTGATCATATCAGCAGAATCAAACACTGATCTTTCTTCCCATACTTTGATTAAACGGTCTAATTTAGGTCTGGTAGTTCCATCCAAAGTGCCATAGACCCGCTTAAGAACATCAGGTAGAACAGAGGCAAAGTCCACGATGAACTCAAGCTTTCTCTTTCTCTTGGCCCTTTGCACCACATCGTTACAAAGATAAAGTAATGAAAGTTTCTTGACTGAATTGGAGGTTCCTGATGGAAGTTTCAAGATGAATTCGGACCAAATGGTGGCACACTCTTTGCTGTGTCTGTAGTGGAAAAACACCCATTGTGATACCGACACAATGGACTCTTGGGTGTCTTCCAACACGGACAACTTCTTGGTCAAGCTTTCTGGGGAAAATGACATTGGTGGTTGGTGGGGTGGGCTAATAGGAGTGTCGATGGATATGGATGGAAGTAGTTTTCGAAAAGTGATGGCGCTGTGTGCAGGCCGCGACTCTTGGGTTAAGAGGGTGGGTAGAGAGAAATGGCCACGAGAGAACCAACAGAAAAAACACTCTAGTTGTGGGGGTCTGCAACATTCACACTTGGCAATGGGCTGGGGATATGTGCTGTATAGTTTTGGCGAGATCTTTCGGTTCGGTTCTTGGGGCGTGCTGATCGTGTCGTGCAGAACAGGTACTATATGGGTGTGGAGGTGTATTATGGTGTGATTTGGTAGGGTTGGAGATGGTTTGGGGTGGACGTAGCGCGAATACATTTTTTGGCTAGCTAGTTAGGGTATCTTGAGGTTTATTGCTGTTTTTTTAGGTGTTGTTGGTGGGGTGTTTCTCTGGTATTCTGGATATTTCAGTTTTAAGCAGTAATTTCGCAAACGCACCAATTTAAGCAGTTACTGGTCACTTTTGGACAAAGCAGCAATTTAGGCAAGCTACAACAGTATGGAATCCATTGGTGAAGCTTACAGAGACTATATGTAGTGGTAGAAATAGGTCCAGGGCATTCTTTCTTTACAGGCCCACTATATTGGTGCACTTCTATTGGTGTGCACTAAACTAGTCAATTCTATCCCCTATTTTGGACAAGACGAACTTTCTATACAGATTTTAGCAGCTACATAAACCTTATCCGGCAGCTTGCACAGCTTGCAGGTATCACCATATGCGTTGAGAATGAAGAGCAACCAGTTCAAGGTTCATTGTGGGTAGTGTTCATGGTTTTGGATGGGTGTGTCCCAGATAAATGGCATTAAAACCTCACCATTCGCGCAACATGTATTGAGCGACGCGTGAACTGAAACAATCGCATCTCAAAAACATCACCTTTCAGTTTACAATGGGACCAAAGACTCGTAAAGCTACCAAAAAGGCAGAGCCAGAACCAGCTCCAGAGTCCAAGCCACCAATGCGGGGAAAGCCAGCAAAAGATGTCAAAGAACTTCAAGCAAACACAAAGGGACGAAGACAATCAGCCCGATTCACAGAAGAAGAATCAACTCCAATAAAGCGGAAAGCCGGAACTGAAAATGGAACTCCAGGACTGAAAAGACCTAAATCCAAGCCGATTCTTACGGAACAAGACATTGTGAACTCCAGTAACAACCAAGAATTGGTGGAATTCATAAACTCCATGATCAACACCAAACAAGATGAGATCTTCACTAAGTATCAACAAAAGGTCCAAACACAATTAGATGCAGATCACGAACTTATTGCTGAACTTAACTCCACGTTAGCTGAAAAACAGGCAACTATAGACAATTTGATCAAAGAGCTCAAGGAAGTCAAGAAAAAGAACAATTCAACCAAGTTGAGTAGTACCAACTCTACGGTACTTGATATTAATGATAGTAGTGTTAAGGACTACGTTTATGAATCACCTATAAGAAAAAAGAAGATAAAGAAGATAGACGGAATGGATGTTTCCCCTTCGCATTTGATTAACCAGGATCAATTATCTAAAGAATTGGAAAACATTGGCTTTACTTTAGATATGTTGGAATTACTAAGTGGCTTAAGAATCACCAACTTTCAAGAAGATGATACCAGGTATTACTTTGATGTCAAGCAAACAGCTACTAGTGGAGAAACCTCGATATTTATCAATTACAAGTTAGTGATATCAAAGTCTTTTGAGTCTACAGCTGAAATCAATTATATACCCACATTTTTGGAGGCATTAGAAGAACACTATGAACAAGATGAAAATGAATCAATGCATATTCTTGATGTGGTGGAGAATGCAAAATACCTAAAGAAGATATTACCTGAATATTTGTGTGAGAATTTATCCTTTCCATACAATACTTTGTCTCAATTTTATGGTAAGGTGAGTAGAGCATTAAATAAGAAAACTCACCAAAGAACAAAATAATGTCCAAAGAATTTATCTGAGTGAGATAACGCAATATTTTGCCAAGATACTTTCTTAGTTAGTTTAGCCCTAATATTTTCTGACTAATTGATTTTGCCCTCTTCAATAGTACAAGGAATTCTTTAGGTTCTTTATTATGGTTTTATCCATAGAAATTACATTTAATAAGGAGTTTTACGTGAACCTTTGATATTTATTGGTGTATAATTATCAAGGACTGTAACTGAAAGTAACGTTCATGTGCTAGATACAGGGCTACTCCACTTTTTATGCAAGATAATCAGACCATTAAAACACGAGGCGCACGAAGCTCATAGATGGCTTAAATACATTAATATGCAAAGCAGATGCCAATTTCTCACTCATAAACTTATGGTGCAATTTGAGTTTACAAGAGGAGAAAAAGAAACCTCTTTCGTTAGGTGTTAACAAAATTAAAATATTGGTTGTAAATCATCTACAGAATATGCAACCAACGCCGAGCACTATTATACGATCTTTTCTCATAGCCTTTTAAACAAATAAGATAATATGATATCGAAGATCATTGCATATTTGTTTCCCCAATTAACAACTTGATAATTATAAGACTCGAAAGTAATATACAATGAAGCCTACAATATTCGGCTAAATATATTAGTATTTAACGTGTGATGAAATTGAATCCTTCCGATATTATTAAGACACGTGGATATTTTCAGACATTTTAATGTGAATAGCTGATAATAATCGACTATTATTGTCATGCATAAGACATACCCTTATTATTATTTTCAATTGAAGCCTACCTCAAGGTATAGAATTACTAGACATAAAATCTTACGGTTTAACGTATATGATCTACGATCTATATGGTTATGAACATGAGTATGAACAAGAATAAGATGACTTTGAAATAATGTTTCTGGAAAGAGCTTATATGTAGTCCAGGAAACTCAACTCAACATGCAAAAGAATAGTTATTATGCCATAATAAAGAAAACAAATAACAAAAGTCAAAAAAGAAACAGCCCACAATACAGAACAACGTTTCGATTATTTGTACTCAAAAAATTCTCATGAGTTTAATTTGATGGTTAGATAAGTCCAACTTTAAGTGTCCACCTTGAACAATTAAAATGTAAAACTATATCAGATTTCGTCAAGAATGGCTTAGGATGCTAGTGATGCATGGTAAATTATTGTACATTTTTTCCTATCCTTCGTCCCAATTATCAGCTTTATTGAATAAGCACAATTTTTCCATCTGAGGTTTTAACTACCTTCAATGATTTCAAGAATTCCTTGATTTCTTGGGAATTTTCTTGAGATGCTTTCTTAACAATCTTGTATAAATTTTGTTCCTTATCAGATTTGAAGTATTTGGTTAATGTAGAAGATTTGTCCTTGCTGGATGTTTCGTTCTTTTCAACAGAAGTCAGCTTTTTAGACCCTTCTTTCTTTGGCTTTTCCTTCTTTGGCTCTTCCTTCTTGGCAGCAACAAACTTTTCTTCTTGCTTGACTTTACCCTTCTTTGGTCCCTTATACAAGGCCTTTTCGTATTTTTCAGCCTCAGAAATACAACTAGTGTGGGATCTGTAAGAAGTATCTTGGAAAGTAACAGAACAATCTATACAGGTGAAGTAAGCACCGTAACATCTTTGGGTGTGTTGATCCAACTTTTTTTTAATCACGGTGTCGTTACACACCTCACAGGAGAATGAAACCATCTTTATCTATCGATTAGATCGTATATTGAAGTTGTAAAAGGTCAGATGAATTTTGAGATGAGATGATTACATAAGCTGGAGATAACCAAAAAAAAAAAGGGAACCAAGAAGGAGAAGAAGACGGAGAATAAAAGCGCATGCCGGAAATCCGAATCCGAAAACAAGAAAGTGACTGGAGATCCGAACTACGCAAGAGCCTCGATACCAAGAATTCGAGATGTTTCACAGTAGCCCCACAAGTCCACAAATCTTGAGACTATAGTAGAAATGTTTCTTGTACATTAATGTCTTCCTGTCGTTTATTACAGTCAAGGCCGCTAACCAAACATAACATCCGATATCCCCATCATAGTTGCCAACAATATCGATATAACCAGGATAAAATACGGACCAAAACCAGCTGCTTTACATAGACTAAGTTTTAAAGTTTTAATGAGTGGTTTGTATGCCGCTTCATAAGATTAACGGGATAAGAAATACAGGATCAGAGTCGATGATCATTGGGGTTTGTGGGAAGTAGTGGAGCATGGAAGGAGCTGCGGGGTATGGAAATAATATTAAGCATTAACCAGGTAGAAAAACATGTGTGAGGGATATATCATATTAATCCAATGTGGCATTAAAGATTCAAAGGTACTAGTAAATAATGTCTGTCTATAGGTAAGAACTAGCGAAATTATTTAGCAAATCAAATGGCAAAATAATCACCACCGTAAACATAAATTATTTGAGACCCATACGGCATGGAATTGGGCTTTGGTTTCTTTTGGTTTAAGGGTGCTTCTTCAAGTGGCAAATTAATTGGAAACAATAGAATCAATGTCTTTTAGGGTGTAATTAATGTCTACTTACAATAGACCCTCGCAATTTAAAATTCGCTTGCGCCCTTTTTTGAAAAAAAACTGCCAAGGTTGTAATGACCAATGCAGAGATAAGTATGAACTAGAGTATGTAAATGTGGTTGAGTTGTAGAAAATATCACTAAAAGTGTGTATAGTAAGGAATAGAAAATTTTTAGTCATAATATTAGTTTTGATCGTTGAAGTGTATCATTGTTTAACTAAACCAAGGCATAATAAGATCCATTAAGGTGGGAATTTTAGGTACGATTATGGAACACGACATTACATCCAAATAACTAATGATAATCAAAAATAATGAAAAAGTTGGTAGGATGATCATAAAATCGAGTGGTCACAAACTCTTGATTCATTTATAAATTATTTTTAATGTGATTGTTCCTACGACACAAAATTATTACGCTAATGATATGACCATGTTTGAGACAAAAGAGTGAACTTATGACTTGAGCATGTGTCAACAAAAAAAACCTGAGAACTCAACACAAGAATAATCACTTTCTTCTATTTTCACTTGATTTGTTCTTTCGTCCAACAGTTATATTTCTTTTACATTATTCAGTATAGACTTGGCTTTCTGAATTGGACTTAGCTCTTTTACTATTCCTATTGTTCTCCGCTTCGTATATTCTGCTGGGGTTAAAACTATATTCAATACTCTATATTACCATATGAAGAGATTTATTCGGATATACGCCTCAATGGATTGAAAACCGTTTCCTCTATTCTAAAGCGATTGTGAAATATACTATTTGAAATATACACCAGAATCAAATTCAGCCCAAGTGACTGATTCGAATCGCCTGAGTTGTTGTGAAATCTGGAGTTGAGTCCACATGATTTGGTCCACAAACCAACAACTATCACCTGTTTATCAGTAGTACTTATTTATTTTTTATACCCACTCATAACCGCCTACATCTAAAATGTGTGGAACCTTGCTACGGAACTTCGGGCTCAACCTGTCTTCCCGTTTGAATTTCAAAAACCCGGAGTTATTGAAGCTTGGTGATCGGCATATACACTGGAGCCAACCGTATTCTATTAGTATATTCCGTACAGCTTCGCCATTGAAGATGATCAACAAAACTTCCTGTTTAAGAGACCATTTCTACAATTAGAGATTTAACCCCTTTCTTGATTTATCTGAAAGGAATTCCAAGATTTAAGCTTAGCATAGTACAGAACAACAAAAAAGAAGGCATATTGATAACTATCAAAAGTTTTAAGCTTTTCTTCTTTTCTTTTTTTTTTAAATTTTTCCAATGTAGTTATTTCAAGATATGGTGAGAAGATACCCTGAACCTGCATGGTATAGAAAATCGTTGAACTATTGGTACGTAAAAGAATCGCCGTACAGCAATACGGTTCTATCTGTAGCCCTGACGTAGCTCTGCATTGTTCTAAAACAATGCCAATGACTTCTCTGCCTTTCGAAAATACTCCCAATGCAGCGTATTTTTTGTAGAGTGGAACAGGTATTTTTACAATTAGCTCAAATGAGTGGCGGCATAACGAATAATCATGGACCCTATGAATGTTAGTAATATCATAAGGTGGTTGCCCCTTTTCTTCTAAAACAACAACAAAAAAAGTACAGAGTTTCTATTGCCAGTAACTGTTCTATAAAAGTTCTTTTAACAGTAAGCTGCTCGCAGCATGTACGACATGTAATCTAATATATATTCCAGGCAGTTTTCAACATGAAACGTTCAACTGAATTAAGGTGAAGTCAGGCATGAATTACGAATAAACACGAGCCAAGGAGTCATACTCTAATCATTAGATTAATCATTAAAATCCATTTATTTTAATAATAATGCTATCATTCGGAATTTCGGCAGAAATAATCACCCGTTATACATAAGTTCGAAAAAAAAAAGATTAATGTGTTTGAACAAAAGATATTTTATCTATGTAAAAAAAAATATTTTTCGGAAAGTAAACCATGAGCATCGAATACATGCTCGTAAAAATACAATACTAAATTTGCGTGAAGCATCCTGCACGAAAGATGTAATTGCAAATCATAAGCGACCTGCCACTAACTTCGCTTGGTTAAGAGATATTTTTAGTCTATTTTACGCCTGAAATTGTGGTTTCGTGCATCAAAGGCATGTTCTTCACTTCTCTAGACTGATGATACGAAGATCATTCTATTCAAAAGTTACGCCTTAGGTTTCTGTTGCACCCTTAAAATTTTTAGTTCTATTTAAACTTTTAATCATCTTCGTTATATCCCTGTAAAGTTTAAATTCAATACAATAAATAATTTATATTTCCTGATTTTTTGCACTAGCTGCTAAATACTATCGAATCTCATAACATCAGACTTCCCTTTTAATACTCTTTAATAATCCAAACAACTTCTTTTTATTAAACATACAACCAGTTTCCTCAAGCAACCATTGGGTTACTCACTTATCGGTCTGACTTGTTTAGGATGAAAATATCAAGCATTCTTGCCCTAGCTGGGTCTATCGCTGTAACATCTGCCAAACAAGTATCGGGAGTTTTCACTTCATTCGATCAACTTAAATTCGATAATACTGCCGGTTATCCTAGCAATGAAATCACACCTCAAAGTGCAAGTTGGGTTGCAACCCTTGGTTGGAAAATAGATAGTTCTAAGGCATCTCCAGGTGATACTTTCACACTTACTATGCCAGGTGTTTTCAAGTTCACTACCACTTCAAAAACCATCAATTTACAAGCTAATGGTCAAACCTATGCTTCTTGTACCATGAATCCTGGTGAATTGATTCTTCCTTATTCTACTTTACAATGTACAATAACCAATTCAATTGGTTCTGTCTCTGAAGTTTCTGGTACTGTATTTTTCCCCTTAACTTTTAATATTGGTGGTTCTTCTGCCCAACCCGATCTTGAAGATGCAGTTATTTTCCATGCTGGTACCAATACTGTTACTTTCTATGATGGTGATAAAGCAATTTCTACCAATGTTAATTTCCAAAGTTTCACCAGAAATGGTAAAGATGGTTTAAACTACCTTTTTAGATACATACCAAGTGTCAATACTATCCAAAATTTTATTTTGGCTACTGATTGTCCTAATGGTTACTCTTCTGGTAACTTGGGTATAGAAGCAACTGGTTTTTTTGGTGGTGCTACATCCTTCGATTGTTCTTCCCTTCGTACCAAGATCACTAATCAAATCAATGATTGGGGCTTTCCTTCTTCAGCTTCAGATTTCCAATTCAGTGTCACCTGTTCCAGATATAAAGTATTAATTTCCTATAATAATATTCCTGCTGGATTCCGTCCCTTCCTTGACATTTTGTCATCCAATCCAGCAAACACTAATGTTCCTCTCAATTATATTGATGAATACACTTGCAATGGTTCGTTCAGAAGAATCGGCACTCAGGCGAAAACTTGGGCTTCTTATCCAAACACGGGTACTGGATCTAGTGGTGTTGTGATAAAGATCGTTACCCTGACCTACACTGGTTCTATCACAAGTGTTACCACTTTACCATTTAATAACCAAGCTGGTCAAACTGAAACCATTGTGGTTCAAGTTCCAATTCCAACCACAACTGTCACTTCAACATGGACTGGTACTACCATTTCTACCACAACACAAACAGCTACTCCTGGTGATACTGCAACTTTAATCATTGATGTTCCAATTCCTACCACCACTATCACATCTACATGGACTGGCTCTTTTATTTCTACCTCAGTTAAATCTGCTACTCCGGGTGATACTGCTACTGCTATCGTTGAGTTACCAATTCCAACTACAACCATCACTTCTACTTGGACTGGATCAGAGAATTCTACTTCCCTTATAACCGCCATCCCGGGTGGTACTGCTACTGCTATTGTTCAATTACCAATTCCAACTACTACCATTACTTCCACTTGGGATAGTGACTCCAGTTCTGCTACCACTGTAAGTGCAGCTCCAGGTGGTACAGCTACTGTTATTATTGAAGTTCCAAGTCCTGCTACCACCATAACTTCTACCTGGACTAATACCTTCTTCAGCACTACTACTACCAAGGGTAATGATGGTACCAAAACTGTTATTGTTGAAGTTCCTACTCCTACCGCTTCCTTGACAAGCACCTGGACTGGATCAATCACAACCACCAACTACGTGACTGGTACCGATGGTGTGATTACTGAGATTGTTGAAGTTCCTACTCCTACTGCTTCCTTGACAAGCACCTGGACTGGATCAATCACAACCACCAACTACGTGACTGGTACCGATGGTGTGATCACCGAGATTGTTGAAGTTCCTACTCCTACCGCTTCTTTGACCCGCACCTGGACTGGATCAATCACAACCACCAACTACGTGACTGGTACCGATGGTGTGATTACTGAGATTGTTGAAGTTCCTACTCCTACTGCTTCCTTGACAAGCACCTGGACTGGATCAATCACAACCACCAACTACGTGAC